>CAUYRH010044260.1:0-159121 GCA_963574655.1 Perodicticus potto
TCTTTGATACGGACCAGCAGGAGGTAAAAAGAACCAGTGTGCGGTGAGTCTCTGTAGATGAGAAGAAACAAGCTCAGGTCTCTGTGGTAACACTGTTTGTCTCCTGTTTATCTCCCCAACCATCCCTCTACCTACCCAGAACCACCGGAGAAAAACCACTGCACAGTCATCATGTTGCCCCAAATATATCACAGAGGGCTGACCTGAAAATTAAAATGGAAATTAAGCTCAGAGAGCTCTCTCTGCGAGTGTCGAGCCCTGACCCATCTCAAGTGCACACGCAGAATTCTTTGGTTTGGAGACCTCACTCAGAATCCTTCCTCTTTAATCTGTCAACCAGGTTGAGCAATTCTTAGAAGAGTCCTGAAATAAAAAGGACTAGTTTTTAAAAATATATGTGAAATACATGATCTAATAATCACTTTGAAGTTTAGGACAGCACCTAAAATTTCTTCTGCGGAGTCTGAAAAGGTGTTTCATTGCAGGGTTGAGGCTGAGAACTCTGCCCCCGTTTTACAGACAGGGTGTGAAGACAGGAGGCACAAGCCCAGCACTTCCAAAGCTTGACAATTCAGAGCTGAGAACTCTCAAGGGCTGAGAGGAGGAACATACCTCAAGGCCTTTGAGGTTCAGTTCTGTGGGCGTGTAGCCTTGAAGCCTCCATAATTCTGAATTTTGAAGCCATCCTCATAAGGGGAGACCCTCATCTCCTTCTGCAGGCTTTGACACCCTTGCTGACAAGAACACATTAGCTTAATTGATCCACTAGTGTGTTTTCCAGGGTAGAGTTGCAAGCTTCTGCAGCCATTCAAAGAGACTATGTGTCTCCTCTGTCGTGAGTCTACAAGGCATTATTCCTTCCACAGATATTATTAAATGCCTAGACTGTAGCTGTGGCCTGAGCCATTGAGTATAAATCGGGGATAAGTGACACCTTCAGGGAACTTAGAGCTTGCATTATTTTCCTTCACATAAAAAGTTGCTGCAGTTCCTGTTTCATTTCATTTTCATCTCCATCTCCCAGGATAATGGCCACGGCTGTGCTAAAGATGCTTTAGTGTCTTCCGGGATCTTGAAATCTTTCCTAGACTAGTCTGAGATGCTCAGCTCTACTCTTTACACACTGACATGTGTCCCAAGCTCAAACCGTCCTGGGACAGTCCACATAAACCAAATCCTCCTTATAACTTTTCTCTCTCTTGATAGCACAGTATTCTTCCAGTCCCTGGTTGGGCGCTGTCCCCTAGCACGGCTCTGATTCCGCACACGTCCCTGTCGGTTGTCTCACCTGCCCACTGCCATCTCACCCTGCTGACACGTCCCATCTCTTGCCTGCTCTGTGACAGTCACACAGCGGCGTCTGCTCCTTCTCTTCCTTCCACCTTAAATTTGCTGCCCACCAGTCTCCCCACAGCACAGTCTCATCGCCTCATTCTCTTGCTCACACATCTCCGTTTGTTCCCATCTGTCTACAGATTAAACCCCAATCTAAGCAATCTTCATCTTCTGGCCATAATCTACCAGTTTTGTCCTTACCACTCGTGATTCCACTCCTGCCTACATCACAATTACCAACCTAGAAAATTGCTCTCTACCAAATATGCTCTCCGCCGGGCGGTGGCCCGAATGTGCCCCTGCCAACAGCACTTTCTGTTTTACTTTCCTTTCCACGTCCCAGTTTCAGCGTTGGGTTCTTCAGAAAGCCTATGACAGGCCTCTCGTGAGGGTGACAGGGGTCTCTGCTGTTCTCACCACGTTCTCACTTGGAAACACGTTCTGTGCACTCGCTTTATGGAAGGGCTATTAGTTCAGTTTCACGTGGTCACACGTCCTCTCTATTTCTCACACAGTGTCCTCCCAAAGTGTTTGATGAATCCAGAAAACAAAAGAAAGAAGGAATTAATTAATGGCAGCTCCTACGTGAAGGGTAATAGGATAACAAGTGACTCTGAAGTCAGAGCTTCTGTGTTCAGATTCAGGCTTTGCCTCCTAGCGGCTTGTGACTTTAGGCACCTTCCTTCTGCAAATCGATGGCGGGGGTGGGGGTGGGGGGTCAGGGACTTGTGAAAACGAATTGTCCCTGACACTCTGCATTGGTATGAAACTATTAACCTCCCACATTACCCATAAAACAAGGACCGTACCAGTACCTAGCAATCACTATTGTTGCCATTACAGGTGTGAAAGAGTTCTGTGCAAACTGGAGTAACTAAAAGAAGCTTCCAGAAAAGGTAGGGCAGGAGGTTGGATCGCAAGTGATGGACCAGAGGAGAGGACGTATTATGTTTTGTTTTCTCAAGATGTCCTCAGAGTCATCTTCAGAATAAAGTTATCTATTGCCGTCCATGTAGACGGTGCCTCTTGGCAACCTCTAGGTCTTGTGTTGACTAGAACAATAGAGCTTTCGGATCCTTGTTCTCTTTAGGCATTTTTCTCTTCCCTGTGGCTAGCGGGCATTGTGAGGGAGGCCGCGAAGGCTGGGTTCAGGGCCACTGCGCACGTCTCTGCTCTCAGCCTGGGCTCAGCTCAGGAAACATCTGCAGGGGGCTTTGCAGCAACTCTCAGTGTTGGACGGCTGGGCCTTGGAGCAGCTGCGGGCCTACCTCCTACAGAGTATGTGTGGGGAGGCCCAGGAAGGAGAACTTGGGGCTGGCTTGTCACCTGGGACGCAGGGGGCTCAGATGACATCATCCCATTGTCTAAAGGACAGCCATCCCTTGTTTTGTCCTTTTTAGTAACACAAATAAAGCCTCTTGTTTCTACGGTAATTAATGCCTGAGCCACTGGGGCCCAGCTTGATGATCCCACCTGGACTCAATGCCTGGGCTCTCAGCCTAAGAGGTTATAGAGCAAGTGGGAGACTAATTATTTACACAGCTCCAGCCTAATAAATAGCTTTGGGTAGGGAACTTCCTGGAGCTGGCTGGGGGAACACCCCACCCATGCAACTTGACTGTGGTTATTCTGAAATGCACTTCTGTGACTCCCAAAGGGGAAGGCCAAGTGGTGGACCAGGTTGTCCTCGAAGGCCACGCATGGCTCCCTCTCCTGGCACCTGAGCGTTCGCAGGTCCTCGGCACAGAGAGAAGGGTGTCGGAGCTGCCCTCAGGGCATGGGTTCCCTGCACCTGCTGTTCCCTCTTCTCTCCCAACCTTTGTCATTCTCTGGGCGAGTGGGTTCAGTTCAGGGTGGACGTGAGGAAAGACCATGGACAGTTTCTGTGCTCAGGAAATGAATCCTCTGTTCCCACCTTCCCATGTGCATGGAGCACAGACGGCAGGTGTTCTCCTACAGACCTTGGAAGCCACTAGTTTGCCTTTTGGGATGTGAAGGGTGGAACAAAGCTCTGTTTTCTGAGAAGTTTTCCTTTAACTATGCCAAATACACTGAAGTGTATTTCTTACAGGGGAGAAAGCTAAGATTGGGGGTGAGTGGCTTTAATGGTGGGTCCGTAGATGACGAGGGGATTAGAGAAATGAAGTCTGAACTGCTGGTACTTAATTTCTAAATGCTTGCCTAGACTTATAACTTCACTTTCTTCTCCACATAGATCTGCTTTCATGGGGGACCTCTGCAGTCAGCTTGTTTCTTTGATATGGAAATGCACATTGATCCCTGCTGGAGGACGGGAGCCCCTGGGACCTGTAGCTGGGGAGCCAGTCTCAGGTTGAAAGAGGGGGCCGCGTTCATCTGGTCTCTGTTGCTACTTCCTTCCTCCACACGTCTGTCTCAAGTTTTATTTCTCTTCTGGTGTTCTCTTTCCTATCTCACATTCTTCTAGTGCTTAGGGAAATCTCTTTTTATTTTCCCCAAAGCAAAATAAACGAAGCCGTAATACAGGTTGTCCTGTTCCTAAAAATACATGCGGAAGTAAAATGTGAAAAATCTTAAAACTGAAGGACAATCTGGGAGCTGGGCGCTCTGTGTCCTGCCCATGAATAATTCAGAGTGATGGGTAGATTCTGTCTGCTCTGAGGGGCCCTGGGCTGAGTTTCAGGCAATGGGGCTGAGACCTGCGACCCTCAACCAGCAGGGTCACGCTGCTGGTCTTCAGGGTGAGATATCACAAACCTGCATTTCGAGGCTTTTACATAACGAGGCTAAAGGTTGTTTTTCAAAGTAGAATATTCATCTTGGGAGACTACATACTTAATCCAACAGTGGGATTCTAAACCGTTTTAGGGTTTTATTTCTTGGAATAAAACTGCAGGCAAGGTCTTATAGCCATGGTGCCCTGACAAGCCACATGTTTTTCAGGATCCTAAGAAAACATTTGAAACTAAGGAAAAAAAAAAAAGACTGGTCCCAAACATAAAAATAAAGCTATAAATTAAAATTTTATAATTTGGGGGTGGTGCCTGTGGCTCAACGGAGTGGGACACTGGCCCCATATGCCGGAGGTGGCAGGTTCAAACCCAGCCCCGGCCAAAATCTGCAAACAAAAAAAAAATTTTTTTAATGTGCTTACTTTCTTAATCATTATGTCAAATAACCTGTAGCAATTCAACACACATTATCTTTTTTCCAGTTCTATTGAGGTATAACTGATAAATAAAAGCTGAATTTACTTGCTGTGTATACCATGATGTTTTGATAAATGTATAAATTATGAAATGATTACGACAAACAGTGAATTCATTTATCCACCACCCCATGTAGTTATCTTTTCTGCTTGTGGGGAGAGCATTTGAGATCTATTCTTAAGATCTAAATTTTGAGCATATAATCCACTGTCAGAGTCACCATTCTGTAGGATAGATCTCTAGAAGGTGTTCATCTTACAACGGAAAGTTTGTACCCTTTGACCAATACCTCCCCCCATCTTCCCTTTCCTCCACCTCCTGGAAACTACTGTTCTAATTCTGCTCTCCTCTGCTATAAATTTGACTTTTTAAGATCCCACATCTGAGATCATAAAGTATGCCTTTCTCTTTCTATCTTATTTTACTTAGTATAATGCGTGCAGGTTTTTTACCCATGTTATCAATAGCAGGACTTCCTCATTATGGCTGAGTTTCCTCTTTATCCTGTTGGGATATCTCCAAGTGGCATTGATGGCCCATTTGACATAGTTCTGTACTTTATAAAAGGTAGGTGGTGACTACCCATGTACATTCCCACCAATAGTGTGCACAGGTTCCCTCTTCCCCACGTCTCCACCAACACTTGTTATCTCTTGTCTTTTTGATAACAGTCATTTTATTAGGTGTGAGGTTTTATTCTATTTTTTCTAATACTTAGTGAAGTTGAGCACTTATTCACATACTCAACTGTTGGCCATTTGTAGAGATTATCTATGAACGATATATAAACCTCAACAAAATTTGCATGTAAGTCATAGGTATGATATGATATGTTTAATGTATTATGATGTGTGGGCTCCAACAGTGAAAATGCTTGAATGCTAGGGTTAGATGACGGCCCTGCTAATTTACGAGCCACTGTTTCATAGTCTGTAGAGGAATAGAGAATGTAATGGGTGGAAACTCAGGTCCCAGATTAGACCCGGATTTCAATTTAGAATCTTTGTATCACCTGGGAGAAATTCTTCTGCATCTCAGATCCTCTTCACATCAATGAAGTAGGAAAAAAATTATGTTAAGCTCACAGGATGTTTTCCAAAAGAAGAAAAGTCATTTTGTGGGGTCCTTGGTGCGCAGAGAGCACTCAGCGAATTTTCCATTACAGTTATTGCTCTTTTGTTGGCTCCAAATAGTTTGTGCTACACCACCGTTCTACGCGTTCTTCATACCGGGCTCTCACTGGGATCAAGGCTGCTTCCGGACATCAAATTCGTACGTAAAATAAATAAAACCAAACTCCTGTGGGGATATTGGGGACAGTATGTGCTTTAGGCTTTGAAGGAAATTTTAGATGATACCATGATGTACTATCTCCTATAACACAGCACTGCCAACCAAATACACAGCGCCTCCTGGAGTTTTTGGCTTAGACTCCATAGCAAAGAGAACCACATTTCTCTCTGCGTGGAAATGCTGTTTTGAATGACACGAGGCATTTCCATAGCATCTCCTTACGCCCCCAGATCTGCCATGCTTTCTCACAGCCGTCCTGTACTCTCCTGATCTCCAGGACTCTTTGCATTACTTCCTAAAGGATAATAGCCACAGACTGAGGCATCTTACGGTTTTTAGTCCCTTATTACGTGTTGTGTGTATGCCTGTCATTGGCAAACTCAGTACATGCAATACCCACTATTTTAAATGCCCCTGTCCCGCTTCCTCTAACTTTCTGTTTATCTGGCTGGTTTTCAACTTGTCTGTGAACAAATTAAGGGCAGGGGCTCTATATTTATCTTTCGTTTTGAAAACCAAGCACTGAGCCTAGGAGAGAGTAAATGCTCATTAAATGTGGGTCAAATGAATGAACGAAGGAGTTAACAGAAAGCTCAAATCTCAGAAAATTCTATGACTTATACCAGATTCTTCCATTTTCTAAACTTGCCCAGCTCATGGAGCCACAGCAAACAGTAGATAATTAATTCTATTCTGCCATCAGGATGCCCTGCAACTTCATCTCCCCACATACTCTCTGCCCTCTTCCCTGCCACATGTGAGTTCTGTTCTTACATACAGTGATCATGGGTGGAGTGCAGACTGAGGATTCAGTTCTGCTCTCAAATCTTGGCTCTTTTCTTACTGTCCATATAATCTTAGAAAAGGAACAAGAATGAAATGGCCAGCCCGTAGCAGTGCTGGCTCTTCTTGAACCACTGTGTCTACAGTGCCCGGAACACTGCCTGACTGTGGATCTCACTCACACTTGCTGTTGGAAACGCTGCTGCCGACGGTGTCAGGTGGGGAGTTCAGCCTCTGATGTGATCAGGCACCTTCCCAGTACACACACTCAGCTGGATGGGTCCGTAGCTTCCTGACCACCTGTCTTCCTCCCTCCAACTCACTTTTCACTCGAGAATCAGGGCGTCTCTTCATTGTGAGCATAATCCCACCATTCCCTTCATTACATCTTTAATGGCTCTCTAATCCCTTCAGGGTAAAGGCCATGCTCTCTGGCATGGCACGTAAGGCCTCTGGTGACCTTGGCTCTGCCCCTGGAGCCAGCCAGGCTGCACTTCACATGGCTGTCCCACAGCCTGAGACCTCTCTGTCCTCTGCCCCTGTGGCTGCCCCATCTGCTCAGTCTGCCCAGTTTTTAGCCCTCACCCCTGGGTCATCGTTACAAAATGGCCTCTGACATAGCATCCATGAAGACGATCTCATGCTGCCCCTGTCCATCCAGACAAGTCTAGTGGCCTTGAGCACATCTTTATTTTGTGTGTGTGTGTATTTTCTGATACGCTCCCACCCTGGGCTGTCCTGTTTTTCTTGTGCCTATTACCCACCCAACTGTAAACTACGGTGTAGTTACTGTTCAGGCAATTACCCTGCCACATAGTTCAGTGCCTGGCGGAAAGTGTGTTATGAATAAGCGTAGATTGAACCTGGGTACGTCTCTCTGTTGAGTGAATGAATGAATGCTCTTCTGAGTCAGGCACTGTTTGAGTTGAGTGGTGTTTGCATGAGGACACCGTGCTGTGCACACGCGTGGGATTAACGGGCTATTTGGTGATGGTGCCATCTTTTTTTGCATGCCCCTTTTTAGTGTTCGTTTCTGTGCTCCACAGCTGTGGCCTTGTGGGGAGGTGGGAAGCTGGACAGAGAGGAAACTGCTCCCCGGGGCTGGGCTGGTGACAGCCCTCGGCCTGCTCTCCACACCTGCAGGTAAGGGTGTGCCTGCCGGGGTGGAGAGCTTAATCCTGCTGTTTTATTCTTTCAAAGCCAGTCTGAGAAGTGGGGACCTCCTCATCTCTGTGGCTCAGGTCTCTCCCAGGCACAGCAACATCATGGAGTAAAGGGACCACTGACAGGGACAGGGGAGCTTGGTGCAGGTCCAGGAAGCTACTTGCGCCTTCGGGGCTCTGTCTGCTCATTTATAGAAGGAGGGCTTGTCTGGCCCCTGGAGCTCGATGTTCCAGAGTTACATGATGACGATGGTGCTGATAAGGATGGTCACGTAGGAGCAGTGGTCCGAGGGGGGGGTCATGGTGACTTCAGGTCCTCCAGCCAAGCCTTTGCCTCCTGTGACATAAAATCAAAGAGGGCTCATTTGCTAATGTGCCTTATCTTGCCCATCAGCTCTGGGAACTAATCCCACCTGGTGATTGCAGTTGCCGTCCCCCATCTAAGGAGACACAATCCCAGGAGCAGCTGCCCTCTGACCTGCCGGCCTCCTGTGCATTACTCAGCCTGTCACAGTCCTGAGCAGGGCCTGCTGCCCGCTGGGGCCCGGCAGTCAGGAACTGCAGTGGGACTGGGAATGAAGCAAGAGGTGCTGGGAGAGAGGGTGGGGTGGGGGACTCTGGGACTGGGGGGACGGTGCAGCTCAGGCCAAATGCACAGACATTTCAGCCAAAGGAAGTGTGACTGCATCAGGGACAGACAGGGTGGCCGGCGGGCCTGGGGAAAAGAGAGTGGCTCCTGGTACCTGGCTGCTAGAGAAAGGTCACGGCTTTGCCAAACCAAACAACTGAGGCATGGTGCAGCCTCAGTCACCTTTGCTTGCGTTTCCCATTCAAGGAAGAATCTGACTATGATAATGAGCATGGGCTGCCAGAATCTCGGTTGCTGACAAGGCCAGCAGTGGGAGAGATCAGACATCACAGCTGGCCTGGGCCAGGGCCTGACTTAACAAGGAGCCTTGAGAGGTCTTCTCCAACAGCTGTGGGGTCCTGGGGCTCAGCAATAGACCCTTCTAAATAGGCCTTATGTCTCTCGTCTTGTGGCTTCAGCTCTCCCACCACCCTCCTGGGAGAGCAGCTGAACGGTGAAAGATGGGGAAGTGGAAGCTGGGCAGGAGAAAGGATGTAGGAAGCCTCAAGACAGAAAATGACCGAAGCCACACATAACCCACCCATCCCCACCCATATTTTAGGCAGGAACTGGGCTTTGCAGCTGGCTCACAACCCCTGTTTTTTTTCTTTTGAGATAGAGTCTCACTTTCTTGCTCAGGTTGAGTGCCATGATGTCATAGCTCACAGCAACTTCAAACTCTTGGGCTCAAGTGATCTTATTGCCTCAGCTTCCCAAGTAGCTGGGACTACAGGTATACACCACAATGCCTGGCTAGTTTTTTAGAGATGGGGTCTCTTTCTTGCTCAGGCTGATCTCCATCTCCCGAGCTCAAGCAATCCACCTGCCTGGGCCTCCCAGAATGCTGGGATTACAGATGTGAGCTTCCGTCTGGCCTCTGGCTCATGATCTTCAGCAAATTTCTTAATCACTGTACCTGAGTCTTGGTTCTTTCATCTTGTGTGTTAGAAATGGAAGGAGCTCCCTATCAAATGAGGTCTGACCGCAAACAAACAACTGAAAACTTGGAAGACTATAGTCCCTGTTGCACAAGCCACTGCTCTTTGCATTCAACAATGAGTGTGATTTAATTGTCACCCTGAAAAAGGAGAGAGGAAGGACAGGGTGAAGGAAAAAAGGAAAAGAAATCCTGGAAAACACAGAAATACCACATCTCTGCAAAGGACATGTGTGCCCCCCCTGATTCTGCCCACAAGGGCAAGGCTTTTGGCCTGTACTGGTGAAAGTCCTGGTGGCACACGGCCTCGGGACACAAACTTCAGAGAGAGAGTCACTTGGGGACTGTGATGGGCCGCAGGTCTGCACAGCAGTGAGAGACACAGGCTGCGTGCGCGTCTCTGCAACACCAACTCCTGGGCTCTGACTCTGAGCATCGGTCGTTCAGCCCAGAGCTGAGGCACCTGTGGGGGTTCATCCCACATGCAGAACCCTTTGCATCTTTGCCCAGCCATTCGTGTTTTACCTGGGCAAACCCCTGGGCTGGAGGAGGACTGCTCACCGCAGCCACACTGGGGTAAGTCGGAGCCGGTGGGCTCGGCTCGAGGCGTGGCCAGAGAGATGCTTGCAGAGTCGGTAAACAGGACATGGAGGAAGTTGGAAGCTGGGCTGGGGCCGTGAGCAAGCCCCTCCCGCATTGTCAGGAAACGTGGGAGCTGAGGGCTGCAGAACACACAATGATGAAGCGGGAAGTGGCCTTTATAAATACCCAGGGGTCAGGGCCAGACCCAGCAAACAATGGGGGAAATGAGGATGGCGGGTGGTGGGCGTGTGATTGGGGGACAGCCAGGATGGGTCCGTCAATGACAATAACGGAGCAGACAGTGGAAGGTCTAGGGGGTGCACAGACACTAAACAATAGAAGCTGCTGGGTGACTCAGGAGCCGCAGCAGAGGGCAGCAGGGCCTGTAAATAGTCCACTCATGTCCCATTGTTCCTCCCAGAGCCCCTCCCTCGCCTCTACGTGTCAAAGAGCTCTGTTTGCTCCACTAACTGGAAGACAGCTGTGTGTCGAGAGGACGCTGTTCCTCACTGGTGGTGAAAAGGGGGCCACGCCGCCTCATCTTCTGCTTGCGTTCACCTTGGAAGCACCAAAGGAAGGGGCAGAGGGTCTGCAGGGCGGCAGGCTGTGCTCCCAGATTGGAACGTGAATTTAACCTCCCTGAATCTATTTGGTGTGTGGTTGGGAATGGAAGGTCAGGATCTCACCCCTCACTGCCTGGGGAGACGCATCTTTGGGTTTAGAATATAACTTTGCAAGAGAGATGGAATATTTGGACAGCCATGGAATAGGCCATAAACCATAGTAGGACTCTGTCACTTGTCTAGCATAAATTAGTACTTGCTGGTCAAGCAGGTGAGTGAGTGGCTCTCTGTAAAGCTGCCTAAAGGACCTGGATTCTTCTTTTCATAGGACAGTTCTGAGTTCTTTCTGTGATTAGCTATGAATGGGCCAGACCACTGAAATTCTTTAGCTTAATTTCTGCTCACCACATGATGTTTCTCTTTGAGGGACTATGAGGTGCTAACCGTATAGAAACAAAGAGATTTTAGATTTTCCATCTTTGCCCAGCCATTCTCTGCAGAGCCTTGGAGGTGTGCCTTTGACTGAGTCAGGGGAGCTAGCACACACCCCGTTTGTTCTTAGAGCATGAGTGATTGCACAGAAATCAAAGAAAGAAAAAGAAGAGAAGTTATCATCAAATGTCATCTTTAATCTTACCAGGTGTTCATAAGTAACAGAGTGATTTCTGTGTACAGAGATATTCGAACCACATGACACGCCTCCTGCAGAAGTTGCAAACTCCCCAAACTGAATGTTCCCTGGATCAGTCGTCGTTCTGTTCCAGAGTGCTTCATCCCCAATATGATTACATGTTTAATTAGGTAAGCAATCACTGAGTGGTCGTTCCTTTTTTTAAAACCTAGGCTTTATGAAGGCTGGCCCTGTGTCCCTCCTGTTGAGGTGCCTTTCCTGGTGCTAGGCGTAGTTGTCCCTTAGTACACATTGAACGAATGGCCAGGAGACAGAGTGCTCTCTGTGTCCCGCTTTCCCCGTGCTGTCTCTACAAACAGCCAACCGGGCTTTTGAGCTTTGAGTGACCTGGGGCCTGTGCGCATTGCAGGGGCCTAAGCAAAGTCCTCCAGGCTGCTTGACCACGGTCACGTCTTCAGGTGCCCTCCAAGGCCGCAGGGCTCACTGGGCCCCGTGTGTCTCTGAGGGAGGGGCGTCTCCTTCCCACCGCAGGTGTAGTAGGGTTCTCTCCATTGGAGTCCCTTTGAGTGCAATAAAATACACATAAAACTCAAATGGAGGTTCTATCTTTATATCTGTTTTCATACTCATCATTTGAAATATACATGTAAAAGACATAAACTTTGACTTTCAATGAGAAAAGATAACCAATGAGTAAATTTGCAGCTTGCTAAGGGTATCCTCACTCTAACCTTCATATGCTACAGGAGAACACATAACCAGACATGTACTTTCTAGCAAGCAATTTTGTGTTGAGGTTTATCAAAAGCCTTACAAGGTTTATATTTTTCAATCTGGCAATTTTATATTGGCAATTCATGAAAATGTAGACAAAAATTTATAGCCAAAGACATTTATAGCTTTATAGAAATAATTTAAAAAGTAGAAAATAAGTTTTCTGATAATGGGATATTTAATTAAATTAGTGATACAAATGGTAGAATACTATGATAGCACTGACTCAATTAATTAAGTTAATGACATTGTTAAAATTACTTTTTTTTTTTTTTTGCTGTGGTGTCACAGCTCACAGCAACCTCCAGCTCTTGGGCTTAGATGATTTCTCTTGCCTCAGCCTCCCCGAGTAGCTGGGACTACAGGCACCTGCCACAATACCCGGCTACTTTTTTTGTTGTTGCAATTGGGCTGGAGCTGGGTTCAAACCCACCACCCTTGGTTTATGGGGCCAGCGCCCTACTCACTGAGCCATAGGTGCCGCCTGTTCAAATTACTTTTAGTATAAGTCAGAGCAGTGACTATTACTTGGCAAAATAGAAAAATGTGAGATATAAAATTATGCATAGAATATATTCTCAAATATGAATAAATACAAACAAATCTGAAAAAGACCGAAAACAATGTTGTAAAATATTAGTGATTTTGTTTTAGGTTGTTGAGATGGCAGTTTTTTATTTCCTTCTTGATAACTTTTTCTGCTTTTTCTAAATAGAATTTTAAAATAATAGAATATAATGAATGATATTTTGTGATCAGTTTTTAAAAAGCTACTTAAAGCTTTGGGTTGATAAGTGCAGTTTTGAAATTCTATGTTTAGGTTTCTCTATCACTCTTTGGAATGAAGAAAGATGCAGGAAAGAGTCTCTTCAAAAAGAAAAAGGGTAGGAAGAGAGAGGGGTGCAATTGTGTAGAAGGAAATATTCTTTCAGTTTTGAAAAAGATCATGAGATGGGCACAAATAGAATATACAAAGACATTTTAAATACTCCTATTTTTTTTTTTTTGCAGTTGTTGGCCCAGGCTGGGTTTGAACCCGCCAGCCACCTGCTGCCTATGGGGCTGGCTTCCTACTCTTTTGAGCTACAGGCACCGTCCTCCTAATTTTTTTCTTTGACTTCTGATAAGCCATTGAAGGAAAAAACAAGACATTAACAAGAATGGTCATGACCTTTAGTGGGGACAAGGGAAGTCCATGTGACAACTGGCACTGAAGGTCCCAGGGGCACAGGTGGCAGGCATTGTAGTGGTTTTTGATGTTAGCCAGGCTTTCAGGTAGAAGTTTGTTTTCCTAAAAGAGCGAGCTACCAAACTACAAGTATACACCATGAAGGTGATGGTGGCAAACTAAGAATGGATTAAGAAAGAATAGTGGCCGGGTGCAGTGGCTCACACCTATAATCCCAGCACTGTGGGAGGCTAAGACGGGAGGATTGCTTGAGCTCAGGAGTTCAAGGCTTGTCTGAGCCAGAGTGAGACCCCGACTCATGAAAAAAATGGAAAAACCTACTGGGTGCAGTGGTGAGCACCTGTAATCCCAGCAGCCTCGGAGGCTGAGGCAGCAGGATGCCCACAGCCAAAGTGAGCTACAACTCCACTGCACTCTGCTCAGGGTATAGGGTAGAACTCTGCCTCAACAAAACAAAAACAAAAAAACAAAATAACAACAAAAAAGAAATAATAGTTAACTTTGTTGTGTACTCAACAGGCACTAGTGTTTTTTTGTGCATTATTCCCTGTAATCTTTGCAGCAAACCCATGAGTTAGATGATATTACTGTCCTTATTTTAAAGATTAGTAAACCGAGACAGAATGTTAAGTAAGTTGCCTGGTGAAGAGATCAAGAATTGAATCCAGGAAATCTAGTGTAGAGTTTTCAATTTACATCACCACCTAACCCCTCCTTGATAACAGGTCTGCACAATGAGGAAGGCGTTGCATTCTACCCTGGTGTTTGCATTCCAGTAGCTATGAAAGAGGATTCATTCAGTAGGACAACAAAATAGCACATTAATAGAGAATCATACTGCAAACAGAAATAGCTATATTTATTTGAAGACCTGAAGTCCCATTCAATACCCATCTTTTTAATAAATATTTATTGAGGACGTCCTGGAAGTAGAGATAATAGATTTACTCTCAAAAGATTGATATGTAGAAGTGATACGCTGAAAGGAATAGTGATGCATTGAAGGGCCCTGGAACCTTTGATGGATTTACATAGGGCTGATGCAATTACACGGATATTTTAGAAAACGCAATTTGACCATCTGAACAATGGCTAGGGGCCATAGGGAGAGAGATTCAGAAGCAAGATAGCAATCTAAGATGTATTGAGGGCTTAAAAATATAATATCATCTTGGCTGTTCTGATTCAACAAATTTATATATGTGTGTATATAAAATGTCATCTGAATTGGATGAGAAAATAGAAATTGGTCATTATATTAGTTTGTGTACAGTCAGGTAAGAAAGGGGACCCCACCCTAGCTGAGTGTTGTAATAAGTTTTATATAGGGACTATTTACAGGGCGTGTGGGTGGCTTTAAGAAATGCAACAGGGGTTGGGCAGGGCCTCTATCACCCCCAGGCCTGATGGCCGGCAAGTAGGAATCGTTATTAGAACCCAGAAAAATGGCTGTGTGAAAAAGGATGGGTAATGGGACCCAACTTTGTGCCCAGGATGTAGCCAGCCCACGATGACCCCACAGGGAGGGAGAATGACTATGCACCTTCCTTCTGCTTCCTTTCACTCTCTTGCTGGTGCTCACCAAAGGCCAAACCTGATGGGCAGCCAGAGGCCAGGGGAGCTCCATCGGTCATGCCCTGTAAGTCAGTCTCCGTGGCACGTGTGGAGGAGGGAGGGAAAGTAGATCCGGAGGGGCACCTGGAAAATGTCTAACTTGGTAACCATCAGTAGGTGGGAGGCGAGGGGATCTGCCAGGAGTCCTGGGGTTTTGGAGACAGGTCTTGAGATTGGAAAGATACGAGGATGTGCAAAGTGAGGGAAAACATGACATTGTTGCGTTTGGAACACATTTGTGAAGTGCATGTGACAAATTCACGCACAACTTCTATTAGGTATTTGTTGTCTATTCAATTGTGGAGAGACTGTGAGAGATGTGGACAACTGGGAGCCGCCATCAGTCTGTACAGGGGAGAGTTGGAACCACGGTCGTGGGCTGGCGAGGATGCCGAGAGAAGGGCCCACTCAGACCCTGCTGTGGGCCTGCAGACTAATACAGCTTCTACGGAAAGAAGTGTGGACAATCCTCAGAGAGTTGAAAGTAGACCTCCCATTTGATCCCACAATCCTATTCTAGCCATCCACCTAGAACACAAAAAAAATCTTTTATCATAAGGACATTTATGCTAGATTGTTCATTGAAGCTCAGTTCACAATGACCAAGACACGGAATCAACCCAAGTGCCCATCAACCCACGAATGCATTAACAAACTATGGCATGTATATACCGTGGAATACTATTCAGCCATAAAAAGACAGAGAATTCTTCATTTACTGGAAATATCTGGAGAGCATCCTCCAAAGTCAAGTATCACAAGAATGGAAAAGTAAGTACTCACGATGTAAGGGTATGCAGCACACCCTCTGGTGAAGGGCTCAACTACAACTTGGACTTGCCTAATAAACACAATGTCACCTAATCATATGTCCTATTATATTAATCTGAAATAAAAATAATAAAACCATCTATGGAGGAGGATACATCTGTAGGGCAACTGGAGGGGCTGACCAAAGGCCAGGAGATCTTCAGTGAAAATGTGATGAAAGCAAAGACACTCAGAAGTGGCAGCCCCGAGGCTTCCCATCCATTTAAACCTGGCCTTTTCCTGCCTGTGGGAGTCTCGGGTTAGTATTTGCATTTTATGGCCTTTCACAGCTGAGGGGCAGGGAGAAGCGGCTAAGTTAAAGACCTGAGCTGGTTTGCTGGGCATCTGGATAGAACCTGGGCCCGGGACCTTTCCCCTTCAAGCCTTCCTCACCTTTCTGAGACTGGACCACATCCTCCCTGGCGGTGTTGTTGAGGATAAATGAGATAACGTCTATAAAGTCCCTGGAGAGGAAGCCCCTTGTAGATAAACACGCCCTCTGGTATTTTTAGCCAGAGAGTGCTGGGCGCTCAGGATGTGCCATTTAGCAATTCCCGGAGCCTTGAAAAGGAAAGAGAAAGGGGTGTTGGGGGCAGGATCGGTGGCACACAAGAAATGTTTTTCGAAAAATCCCTCCCCCCAAGTGTAAGAATGCACGTCAAAGGAAACATGTGAAGATAGAACAGGAAGGTGACCGGCTTGTTCACAACCAAGCAGGGCGGTGCCACAGGGCTGGCCTGGCTGCTGCTTCACTTTCAGGGGCGGAGGCCCAATGGCCCGCTGCTCCCGTGATAATGAGACCAGGGTTAAGTGACTCTCTGTCCTGTGCAGAGTGGCAGGAAACATCTTCATCACCCATGACTCCTGGAGACAGCAGAGGGTTTGGGAGGGTGCACTTCCCGTCCAGATTTCAGAAAGGGTGCTCACCCTCCCCGGAGGCAGAGCCTGGCCCGCTGACCCTGCACGAGCCACCAAATCTGCTGCTTAAGCACAAAGCCTTCCAGAGTAACAACAGGAACTCTGGAATGATAACTCACTCTGAGAAAGGCCTTTTACAAGAGTTCAGCCAGCTGCCTCATCAGTGTTCGCCCCCCACACCATTTTGTAGTGAGAACGTTTCTCAGGCTCATCCCATGGACCCAGGCAAGGGAGAGGGCAATAAAGTTTGAGTACCTACCGTGCTCAAAGCCGAGGTCAACATTTTATGTTTGCTGTGTCATTTAACTCTCCTTAAAAGGTGATTTAGGTATTACTGGTGCATGCTGACAGGTAAGTGGGCTGAGGCAGGTATCTCAGGTTGAGTAGAGACAGATCTAAACCACGTTCTCGTTCTATCTCCACTGAATACAAGTGGCGTGATGCTTGGGAAGTCATTTCACCTTTCCGGGATCAGCTTCTTTATCTATACCTTGGAGGAAATATCTGCCACCCTGAGATTATTATGAAAGTTGAATGAGAAGAACAGACAAATGTGAACTTAGTTTTAGGCTGAGACTCTGTGTTCTTTCCACAGCTATCCTGTTAAACTCAGAAGCCAGACTGATCCAGAGTAGAATCAAGATGCCTTTCTCAAAGCGGCTTTGCCCCAAGTATCCAAACTGATTCAGAGTAAAATTAAGGGATTTAGATAATAATGCAATTTTATTTCCACCTTGGTCATCATGTAGTTTTTAAATGTCTTTAAATAGAGTATGACCTTCGTAGATACCTCTAGAGATGTGTAGATCTGACTTTTAAGTTGTGTAGGATGAGCTCTTGGTTTGAGAAGCAGTGACGGCAGAATTCATTTTGGGGAGATGGTGATGAAGTTCATATCCCAACCCTCGGCCCTCTCACGTTGACTGGTTTAGGATCAGAATAGCAGTTATTCGCAAGATAAAAATTTGGGAGAGACTCATGTCTACAGAAGATGGAAAGGTTTTAATCATCTGAAGTAACAGAGTGTTAGCTTTACATCTTTACCAGGGAGCAAATTGGGAGCTGGTTCAGTCCAGCTCAAATTCTCCCGGCTCACTGAGGGTAGAACTTGAGTTAGATTCCATTTCTCTCACCTAAGACTTCTCCTACTTCATCACCTTCTCCTTTTTGCATTTTACATCTTCTATATTTTCTCTTAGTTCTTTTCAAAACATTTTCCCCTAAAATAATGGAAAGTATCTGTAAGGGTGCTTTTCCTATGGAAAGTATTCAGAAAATATTTGCATCAGGAATGAACTGCGTTCCCACAAGCATTTAACGTGAAGGGTCTCCCGAATCTCCGACTGTCCCTCTTACAAAGTTTTGGATTTAAATCTGTTACTTCAGGCATGTAGACAGCAATTCTCTTGGAGTTATAGAATGAAGAACAATTGCTCCTTTTTCTTGATGTGCCAGTTTTCTTATATTTTCAGGAGTATCTCACATTCAAGGAATATTAAATATCAGAGTTGCTATCAAGGGCAATAATCACCCCTCTGATGACAGGTCGGTGAAGAATTAGACGAAGTGACAGGGTTAATTCCTAGCAGGACAGAAAGGTGTTGGAGGTGTGAAGCGATCCTGCTCTGGGAGACGCATCAATTACTTCCCTGACAGTTTGAAAGGCGATGGAGAAGGGTTTTGCCTGTGCCTGAGATATTACCCCCTTTCATCATTTCTCCAGGCCACTGATGCTCTTCGTGATGTGAATATGAGGAAGTCAAGATGGTTTCTTCTGCCCCAAGTTTGGAAATCCCACTGGTGTGAAGTTTGACAATGATTGGGTAGAGATGAGCTCCTCATGTGAAAAGGAAAGAATAACCCTCGCATTAGCATGCAGTGGGCGACTTGAGCCTCCTCTCTGGCAGACCCCTCCAACGTTCAGAAGAGGGAATTATTGGCGTACTGAGTAGAAAGCTTAAATGAATTTTATCATCTTCCCACTGAAATGACAATTCTGGTGTCAGGTTTCATTTTGGTGATGAATGTCATTGCAGAAAGGGGCAGCAGCACACCCAGGGCCTCATGGACAGGCTGCCTACAGGGTGGCAGAGCACGGGGACGTTCAGGGGGCCGGGTGGGTGGGGGAAGGCAGATTGTACTCTGCTCCAACGGAAGGCTCTCTGCCGGCCCGACGGCATCGGAGAGCTCGGTATTGAGTTCCAGAACAATGTCTGCCATACAAACTGACATCAGTACAGATTTATACCATCTACCACAGTGAAACCATCAAGCAAAGCCAAGGGGGGTTCAGAACACTTTTTAAAAATAAATTTCATTCTTTTCTAGTTTTTTAATCTTCATGTAAAATTGTATAGACTATGCATTTACGGCATACAATGTCATATTTTGTAGTACGTAGACACTGTGGAATGATTAAATTTAGCTAATTAACAAATTCACTACATCGCATAGTTATCAATTTGTGGTAAGAACACTTAAAATCCACTTTCTTCATATTTCCCGAGAATAGGATATATCACCAAAACTCTTGAAGCTGCCATTGCCATCTTGATTGATTCCTCTCAAAGATTCGTTAAGTATTCATAAAGAAATGGTTTTCCAGATTTTAAAGAACTGTATGCTGCTAAATTTTTTTAAGGGAGACATGGTTAGGGCTTAGGCTTACTACTATGTATAAATCAGCTTCCTAGTTGACATTCAATAAACGTATATTGAATCAAAGAATGTTAATTGAACATAACACTGTAGAATTGGACTTCTTCCTGAGATCTTGCTACTTACGCTGTGCTCTGCAGCCCACTTCATCCCTATTACCCACAAGATTGTTAGAAAAAATGCTAAGTCTCAGGGCCTGCCCCAGACCAACTGAATCAGAGTATGTATCTTAGCAACAATCCTCAAGTGATTTGAATGCATGTTGAAGCTGATGATGCTGAGCCCACAGTTGGATGGTTCCTAGTGGGTAAATGGCAAGGTCTTTTTTGTCTGCTAAGCTTAATTGGTAAAAGCAAAACAAAACAAAAAACCCTTACAGATCTGGATTATTGATAGAAGTAAGCATATAGCACAAAGCCTGTTCACATCTTTTTCTGGGAAAAAAAGAATGAAGCTTTTAAAATAAGTTAGTGATAAATCTCTCCTGTCTGCCAGAGGAAGGAAAATTTTACATGGAGTGAGCATGTACACGGAGCCAGGTTCTGAGCTGACGCCCTGCTCACGTTTCCTCGGAGGTACTTCTCGGTTCCGGCCTATGCTGGTGAGGAAGCCGCACAGATGCCCGAGTCAGCATTCACCTGCCTGAGTCCCTTAGCAGGTTCCGACCTCCCAGAAAGTAAGGATCCAATTTCAGTTATTCCTCTGTATCCCTGCACTGTGACACAGAATTTATACTTTCGAAATGTTTATCGACTAGACTCAAACTTGTAGGTAAATTAGCTATTCTGTGTCATGACACCGCACACTCTGCCTTCACTGATCATCAATTTGCGAGTCTGTATGTGTGTCTATTTCTGCAATCCGTTCCTTCTGCTAGATAACACGCTGCATGGGAACGGGGTGAGATCTGTCCTTTTCACTCTTGGCATTGTGTTTGCCAATTTGATACATGCATAATGGAAAGTGGCATAAATTTAGGTTTCAAATGCTTTCTTAACCAAGTCAAGATTTGCCTTTCTACTTTGAGAACCATCTTTCTCCAAGAGTAATTGTGACATTATAACTGCCTGCTCCACTGTTTAGCAGATGGAAAATGTCTGTCACCCCCCGAAGGGCCCTAATTTGGACTTCCCTTGCTTCATCTGTCTTCTTCTTCAGAAAGAAATCGTTCTTGGTTCTCTGAAGCTCTCAGTCGCAAGCCCCGAGTGCTGTCAGGGTTTTTCCTCTTAGAACCGCCTTCCTCAGAGAAGGCGGCAGCTGCACCTGCCGTGCCCTGGTCCCTCAGCTTTCTGCCTCCAACAAAGGATCTCTCCACTTTGCCTCTCAGTCACTCCGGAGCGCTTCCGCCAGCCTGGAGGCTTCGGGTTTTCACTGTGGCGTGTGTGTGTTCTACGTTGTTTTTCTCGCCGCCTTTACCATTCTGTGGGTGTTTCTTGTTCTCAAATGGAACCGCTGAGCCTCTAACAGCCGCTGCTGTTTGTGCAGGTCTCTGCAAAAATGGCTTCAAGTGTCACCCTGCCTGCTCCACTTGGGGCAACCACAACCATGAACAGGCACGAACTCCTTGCCGCCTGCGCTTGAGCCCCTGCCAGCGCCGATAAGATGATAAGATCAAACAGCAGGGCTGCAAGTGGTCGGAGAGCAGCCTGGGGAGCCACCCGCTGCCACCCTGTTGTTGGGCTGGTGTGAGCTGCCAGCGCCGGGAGGGAGGGGCCAGGCCTGCCAAGAAGTGCTGGGTTTCTAGAAATGGGCCTACAAAAGCCGCCTTGCTAGGGCCCAAGCTGCTTCTTTTATCTAGTGTATTTCCATCCTCAGTTATTTCTCCCCACCAATAACCATACTAAGAAAAAGCTCACACTGGTGAATGCTTGCAAGGAGCCAGGTTCTCAGGGGCCTCCTCTGCTCTAAGGAGCCCTGTCTCTCTGCTGCTGTGCCCGCGAGGAAGCCGCGCAGACCAAGCATTGCACCCACAGCCGGAGGACCTCACCGCTGCAACCACTTAGGGGGTGGTGCACGTGGTGGTGTCTCTGTCAGTTCCACATTTTCATTTTTCTTATAATAAGGATTCCCTGTGACTCAAAGGAGGAAAGTAACAGGTTTGGGACAGGATTTGCTGGTAGTGCGCTGTGGGCAGGGATTATTAGGTCTAATCTTTACTACAAAAGTCACACTCAGTGAACTCTGCCATTGCCAGATAGGACCACGCTCCCTTCTAAAAATCCGAGAACACCCAACCCAAGGAGCTTATAGAGATCACTGATGTTGGGGGCTGGTGCCGGCCCCAGGGTTGGTCTGTGTGGAAGGTGCTGCAGACACTTCGTTCAGTTCAACTGAGGGTGGGAAGAGGCAGAGGAGGAAACTGAGGCAAGAGAAAATTGACTGCATCCAGGACACACAGCGAATTAGCGACACAACTGGTGAAAAATGAAAGGTGTCAGGCGAGGGGAGTACTTATTTTTCATGTGTGCACAGCTTTTCACTAGAGGAAGCTATTTATTTTAATTCTTTCCAGAAGGCTGCTGAAAGACAAAAGTATTAAGGGTCAAACAGAGGAAGGTCAAGTAGAAAAAGGCTCTCCGTGGACCTCTGCAGCTTTCCAGGTCCCTGAGCTCTTCATGAGAGTTGTTGGCTTTGTTTCCCAGGTGGAGAATGTGAGGCACTGGAAGGTCAAGGGACTTCTCCAAGGTCATTAGGCAAACACACATGGCAGAGCTGCCAGGGAAACACTGTCCCGTAAGACCTTCTAGTCCCCACGGCCTCCCCACGTGTGGAACGCAGCAGAGGCAGCTGCGGCTCTGACTCTCACTGGCCGCCATAGTGGCCCAGTTGCCCGTGTCCCCAGCCTGTGAGTGGAGGCCTCCTTCCTGGGCCTGCTTGGGCTGAGCAGAAGTAGCCACCACTGCAGGGGAGGGGGGCGTATGCAGAGGCCTTGCCTCCGTCAGCCACAGCCTCCCACGTCTCGCCAGGCTCAGCCTCTCTCTCTCTGTTTAGCCACAGGTGGTTGACCCAATATAGACTTTTTTTCGCTTGGTTCTCAGAGTCAGGGAAACAGGGCGCCCTTGAAATTACTCTGTCAGTAACTATAAAAGCACCTCCTCCCCACCTCCAAGGGCCAAAGAAATCCAACACCATCACAGCATTCTCAGTGGCAATAAGAATAAAATCTAAGGTCCATGAAACAGGCTGAATGATCCAGTGCCAAAAGGGAACCAAGGCAGCAGAAAGAGGAAGGCAGAATTCTCTTACAAACCCATTGGTGGGTTTATGGCATGGCTGACAAGATCCTGACATCTAGACCCCGGTGCGGGTGATGTGGGGGTACCTAAGGAGGCTGCTCTGCCTAGGGACTGTGGGCTCAACCCCAGCAGCAGCAGCCCTCGTCTTGAGCTGCCTGCACTGCTGTCTTTCCTCCCAGGTTCCTTTGACCTCTTAGGCTCGGCCCCGTGGGCCTGTTTCTTTCTCTCTCCCAGGCTGAACTGAAGATGGTAACTCCGTGCTGCCGAGAGTGGCTTTGGGGCACCACTGGTCACTCCTAGATCGATAGTTCCCAAACTGTAGTAAGTACTCAACTTGCCACCCCAAGCTGCAAGTGTGTTGTCTCCAAACTTCAGAGTCCCAATTCCAAAGTTTTAGAGACTGGACCAGCTGACCCAAGGTCATGTGACTCTCCAGGGGAGGAATTATCGCTTGAACAAAGGGCCAGAAATTACAGGAGAAACTGAGAGCCGGAGGGCAGAACCACCACCCCTCCAACCCTCTCAGAGTAGGAACTCATTCTTGTTACAGTTTCCTTTTCTTTAATACCCAATAAGCAACAGGAAAGGAGTGATTTACACACACAAAGAAGAGAGTCACTGCTGCTGTGTTTCAGGTGCCATGGGCAACTGTCCCCTCTCGGCACCACGCCCACTTAGAGGCACTGGGAAAGTTGTCTAGGTCTTCTAGCTTTTAGGAACTTCGTTTGAGTCATCCCAGTGCAATCTTTTTTTATTTTTTATTTTTTTGAGACAGAGTCTCACTATGTCGCCCTTGGTTGATTGCCGTGGCATCACAGCTCACAGCAACCTCAAACTCTTGGACTTGAGCGATTCCCTTGCCTCAGCCTCCCAAGTAGCTGGGAACTACAGGCACCAGCCACAACGCCCGGCTATTTTTTATTGTAGTTGTGTCATTGTTGTTTGGCAAGCCCAGGCTGGGTTCGAACCCATCAGCCTCAGTGTATGTGGCTGGCGCCTTAGTCGCCGAGCCCCTAGTGCCAAAAAATCTGGGGCTATTAAATGTACACACTTTGCTCCTAAGGAGAGTGGCCATTTAAGGTCGGAGTGGTCGGTCTTGTGTATTCATTCAATTGCAGAGTGTCAAAGCTGGGGAAGCCCCTAGGGTCTTTCTTTTCTAACTCTGCCATTCTAACGATGGTGAACGGAATGCTGAGGGGCGCAGGAGCCAGGCTCACCTGCAGGCTCCAAGCTCCCAGCCTGACAACCCATGGCTGTCACAGCAGCCTGCTCCTTTCATTTTATGGAGTGTGGCATTGGGACAAGAAGGCTTAAAAGCTTGATGCTCTTGCCACCTTTTCCTGCTTGTTGTTCTTGTGTTCAGTTACAAATCTGGCTCTGACCCTGACTGAGAAAGGTCACAGAGAGTGGGTAGGGAAAGAAAGAAAGAAGCCTGGTCACGACCCCATCCATCCATGGTTCCTAAGTCTTTTTTATGAGGTAGGGAAGCAGAAGTGGAGGGGACTCAGGAGCCACAGACAGAGGGGCCAGGGCAAGGGCAGGACCTGGAGAGGACATCAGTTCTGGGTTGTGACAGTCCCAGTGGCCCGTGTGGGGCCAGGGGACCGGTCAGAGCACGGTGGGAAGAGAGCGCCCACACAGAGTCGGTGGCCCCAGGACCCTCACGCAGACTTATTCCATCACTGACTAAAAGAGGCAGGAAAGGAAGAACATAATTTGAAAAAGTTATTAGGAATACCTTAAGGAGGGAATGGTTCTTAAATTTTAGAAGTTATTAAAAATAAGGCATCTTACTCAGCTCCAGAGATTGTGAGATGGCTGGGTGTGCAGGTCAGAAGGGTGTTTTTCTCATTCTTGGTGGTAATCATCTAGCCCTCCATTAGTGTTTTTTGTTTTTAATTAACTTTTTTCAAGAATAATTTTAGATTTATAAAAAACGTTGCAAAGATACCATCGAGAATTTAGTATACCCTTCACTTTCATCCCATTTCCCCCAGTATTAAGTTCCTTTTAAAAAACATTGTGTTGAGGGGTGGCACCTGTGGCTCAAAGGATCAGGGAACTGGCTCCAAATGCCGGAGGTGGTGGGTTCAAACCCAGCCCCAGCCAAAACCTGCAAAAAAAGAAAAAAAAATTGTGTTAAACATAGTCTAACATTTCCTATTTTAATCATTTTAAGTGCACAGTTCAGGGACATGAAGTGCATTTACACTGTTGTGCAACCATCGCTGCCATCTATAACCAGGACTTTTCACCTCCCCAAACTGAAACTCTGCCCCCATTAAACAGCGACTGCCCATTTTCCCCTCCTCCTGGGTCCTGGCAATCAATATCCCACTTTCCGTCTCTAAGGATCTGACTCCCTTATCCTTATGTGGATAATAGAATCATGCAAACTTTGTCCTCTGGGTCTTGCTTATTTCACTTAGCATAATGTCTTCCAGGTTTATTCACGTGGTAGCCTATATTATAATTACATTGTCAAGGCTGAATACTATTCTACTATGTGTATACACCACATTTTGTTTATTTACTCAAGCATCGTAGACATTGGAGTAGTGTGGCTGATGTTGCTAGGAACATGAGGGGGCAAATATCTGTTCAAGGACCTGTTTTGAACTCCTTTGGATATAAACACAGATGTCTAATGTTAAATTCTCACATAAATATGGTACATCAGAGTTCACTACGCTGCAGGATTTATTCAGATTTCACCTATTTTCCCACTAAAATATAATCTTATAACTGGGTTTCTAGGAGATTCTGGTGCATGGGTCAAGGTTTTATAAAACATTTTGAAATGATAGATTTGGTCCAGGGAGCAGCACTGTCTGTTGGCGTGAAGTCTATGGGCTGAATCTGAAATGGGTTAAATGGCCACTTCTGGTGAATCACTGCTGAGCATTGGGCCTAATTTTCTCCATCTTCCAAAGAGAAATGATGGATAGCCTAGATGGCTTGAGACTATCCAGAGAGTTCTAGAGAGAGGAAGCTCTAGGATGTGAAGTTGTTCTTTAGGTAAGAACTTTCCAGACAGATACAATGGAGAAACTAGCCAGTGTTTCTGAAATCTCGTAGCAATTACAAATTTACTAGTTTGCATGAGTTGATCATGTCTAAGAAGAGCTCTGGGATTCTTTCACAGCAGTGCTACTCCTTACAAAGCAGCGTGAGAGTATTTTTCTGTAGGAACCAGCCCAACAGGCCTTACGGAACTGAGCCTCTGCAGACAGCCAGTGAGCTGAGCCCAGGGCAGACGAGTTAACAGTCTCTAAACAAGGGGAGCAGCGCTGCTACCGCTGCCCAGACATGTGGCATCGCTCACGCACCCTCCTAGTCAGTCTCCTCATGAGTACGATTTGGGAGCAAACATAAAATGAACCCATGGGGACAGCTTATGGTGCCACTTGGGATACAATCCACAAATGTGCCTTTCATGGTAGAAGGATGCGAACCCCAAACGGGCAACCCAAGGTACTCCAAGGAAGTGTTAAAACCAGGCAGCAAGGGGAATTCAGGGAGAGGGAGGGGCCTGGGCAGAAATCTGGTTTGGGTTCTGTTAATCTAGGTGACTCGGGAAAAGCCCTCGAGAGCCCTTAATGACGGGAGGGGCGGTCATGACCTCAGCACCAGCATCTCGACGTCTTCTCAGAGAGGTGTCAATTCCTGGGGACCCCCTTGCGGCAGCCCTGACTCAGAAGGAAACTCGCCAGGGACTGCAGTGAGCCATCTCACACCACTTCCTGAAGGCTGCGGGTTTTCCTTAGAAGGCTCTTGTTCCTGTGCAGGTCCTGCCAGGAATAGACTGGAGGTAATAGCTGCAGGGAGAAGAAGTCGCAGAACTTAACTAAGCCTTTCTCTCTGTGTGTGAATGCATGTGTGCATACGGAATGCCCACACTCATAGTTTATTGTTTGTGTCTTATTATACATGCATCAAAAGTCGACAGAGAAGTAGAGAAAAATGAAAAGAACCTCTAGAAGTGGGAGGGAGTCAACTGGCCTATGACCTGGGTCAGCCATCCCGAACTTGTGTGCCCTGGGACGACAGGCAGGAGGCAAAGGCAGAATTCTGTAGGTCAGACAAGTTTGGGATAGTTTGTATAAAACAAATTCAAACATTTATTATTGGATCTTTTAGAATTGTTAATATGTGAATGGAATCGCAAATCTCTTTTCTAACATTTGTGACCATTAATGAATGTTTTGAAAAGCATCTTCTGGGAGAGATCTATGGAATACCCCTTTGGAAACACTCACCAGGCTGATATAGTTAGTTTGAATGGTACTATCTGCGTTTCCTGGCAAGCAAGGCAATTAAGGAAATATGATGGGTTATAGACGTTTGACCAGATAAAAGCCTATCTTTTCCATATTCTGAGTTATAAATGAATTTTTGGACTGGTTATATAAAGCTAAGAGATCATGGAAACTCATGTTTAAATGCAAATGTAGAATAATTCTAATATATCTATTTGTTTATTTTCACTATATCAAATGTTAAGTACAAGCTAAGAACATAGCCTGGAAACAGCTTAGGTAAAGACATTTTGCATTAGGAGAAAGGAAGTTGGTTTGTTATTTTCTGATAGCCTTGTTTGATGGAAATAGCTAAATTTGAAATAACATGACTCCTTTTTTTTCTTTTTTTGCAGTTTTTGGCTGGGGCCGGGTTTGAACTGGCCACCTCTGGTATATGGGGTCAGTGCCCTACTCCTTGAGCCATAGGCACCACCCCCAGACTCCTTTCCCTTAATAACAAATTCATTTATTTATGGTTTGGGTAGAAATTGAAAGTCCTTAACTTAACATTTCAAGTCTAGTAGGATCCAGAAGTTGCTTCTGGAACAAGGAAATTTCCACAAGCTTTTAACATCAGATAAGCATATGACAAAGTCGGCTGACCTTTTCTCTCACCTAAAAAAAAGGTCTTGGATCCCTTTCGATGATGCATCCCCTTCGATGATGCATCCCCAGGCAATTTTGCTGGCAGGATAAAGACTTGCTCAGGAAGCCAGCCTAGTTTTGCTGGAAGGCTCACAGAGGCTTGAGCCAGGTGGCCCAGACTGGCAGGGATGACTGCCTGAGTAAAACCATGTCATTGGAGTCAAGAAAGAGAGTTGTCTTCCCCTTTTAGATGGCAGGGAGGGCTGGGTGTGGTCACTCCCGCCTTTAATCCCAGCACTCTGGGAGGCTGAGGCGGGAAGATCACTTGAGCTTGAGTTTGAGACCAGCCTGAGGAAGAACAAGGCCTCGTCTCTACTAAAAGTAGAAAAATTAGCCGTGCATCATGGTGGATGCCTGTAGTCCCAGCTGCCTGGGAGGCTGAGGCAGGAGGATCACTTGAACCCGGGAGTTTGAGGTTGCTGTAAACTATGACACCATAGCACTCTACCCCAGGATGGCAGAGACTCTGTCTCAAAAAAAAAAAAGGAAGTCAAGCAATACAGGAAATCTTCATCACAGCCATCTTATATCTTATTTCCTTGATCTCATCACTCCTTATTAGCAGATTCAGAAGGCACAATTGCAGTGAAAGTCCTGATAAGGGGGGAGTTATTCTTTTTAAACTAATCTAGTGTACCTATCATACGATGACGACAAACAAGGAAGACCTAATTGTTAAGTAATCAATACCATTGATTCTGAATTGCAGACAGCTTTTGTTCCTCCCGACTCTCTCTCTCACACCTCTCCCCTGACAAGCCGATGGGGTCTGGTTCCTGTTTCCACCGCACCTGTTGCACCCAGTGTTTATCTGTTTCAAAGAATCATCACCACATGGTGTTGAAATTAACTGCTTATGTGTCATCTTCTTCACTAGGCTATGAACTCCTCAAAGATGGTTCGACATAGTATTATCCTAAAACTCTCCTGATCAGTGCAGAAAATACTTACCAAATGTTTTTCTCTTCTAGACTAGTTCCTTGGGTGCTAGGTCTGTTCGTGCTTTCTGATGAACTTTACTAAGTATTTCCTTCTTTGATTTAACTGACGTGTTTTAGACAAAAGGCTCATCAGAAAATAAATGCACAGGGGCTCATGCCTTGTAATCCTAGCACTCTGGGAGGCCGAGGTGCGTGGATCACCTGAGCTCAGGCCTTTGAGCCCAGCCTGAGCAAGAGCCAGACCCCATTTCCACTAAAAATAGACAAACTAGTGTTGTGGCCCAATCCTGTAGTCCCAGCTACTCGAGAGGCTGAGGCAGGAGGATCGCTTGAGCCCAGGACTTTGAGATTGCTGTGAGCTATGATACCATATCACTCCACCGAGGGCAACACAAAATCTATTTTAAAAAGGAAAAAAAAAAAAAAGAAAGAAAGAAAGAAATGAAGCTTTTCATTACAGACTACAAAATGAAAATACCACCACAATGGGTGGTACCTGTGGCTGAAAGGAGTAGGGCGCCTGCCCCGTATACTGGAGGTGATGAGTTCAAACCCGGCCCCAGCCAAAAACTGCAAAAAAAATAAAAAAAGAAAGAAAGAAAATACCACCACTAAACAGCTTACAGGTACTATTTCAGGAAGAATACACGTTTGCAACATAACAGGAGGAATATAAACTTCAAAACGAACCTGGCCGATACCATCGGTGGATTCGGCCAAATCAGAATCCTGATGAGAAACAGCCCTTCTACCCTCACTGGAGCGCACGGCCCCCAGGCCACTGTGTACTCTACCAAAATTTATTTGTTTTATGTCTGGAAGAGAAAGAGATTAACAGCATCATGTAAAAGGGAATCCCTTTTTCTAAAACCTTCATTCCTAATATTGTAGTCTCCCTTTATCCTTGGGAGATATATTCCAAGCCTCCCAAATGACGTCTGAAACTCAAACCCTATAAATACTATGTCAATTCCTATATATACTTAAGAGAAAATTTACTTATAACGGAGGCATTGTAAGACAGCAATGACAGTAACTGATAATGGAGTATTTCCAGTAATGTGCTGCGATAAGGGTTACACAAATGGAGTCTTTTCTCTCACAGTAGCTCCCTGTACGGCACAGACCTATTTTCAGACCTTGGTTGATCGCAGGTAACTGAGCGCATCTGTGGAAGAGAGACCACCTACCCTCTACACATAGTGCAAATCCTAAACTCCTCCAAAGGGGATTAGATTAGGCTTTTCACGTTTTGATTTGTATCCCAACATGTTCTCAGAAAAGTACTTTTAGGCCTTGGAAAATTATATTCCAGAACAGGTACTCTCCAAAAGAAAGAAACGTAATTTTAAATTTTCTAGTAGCCTCATTTAAAAAGTAAAAAAAGAAAAAGGTGAAATTTATCTTAATAATATAAAGTATCATCATTTCAGTAAGCAAATAGTGTATGATTACTCATGAGATAGTTTTTTTTAACTACTAATTCTTTGACAGCCAGTGTGCAGTACAGCCTGTCTCAGTTTGGACTAGTCGAGGCCCAGTGCTCGTGGCTACACGTGGCCAGGGTTTACTATCCGTCTAAAACATCCACCACATGAGAAAATGTACCTATCCTTTTTATGTCATGTATGGCTTTGTTGGGAAGCTGTTAGCATCAGAGTTGATGGGTCTAGTAGGGTGGAGTCCAGTTATGGTATTTGGTAACAAATATTTATTAAGTTCTTAATGTGTTCAAAGCTTTGTTTTAGGCTCTGGGAGTATCATTGTGAACAAAGAGTCAAAATTTTCTGTTTTATCCAGTTGTGGATAGGAAGGAGAAGATGGTTGCAGTTTGGCCGGGGCTGGGTTTGAACCTTCCACCTTCGGTATATGGGGCCAGCGCCCTACCTACTGAACTGCAGGAGACGTCTAGGAAGGAGAAGAGGGACATATGACTTACACCCAACGTGAGAATCGAGGAAGGTGCAGAATGGGATCTCTGAGTAGCTTCTGTGGAACGAGATGTGATGTGTTCTGAAGTCCTATTTGCTCCTAAACTTCCCTGGCTGGTCTGTGGTGTCTGGATTACAGCAGGGCCCCTGGACCTCTTGGTTTGGTGTCATTGACAGAGAACATCTTCACTGTTCAAAGTACATAACATTCATTAGGTAGGGAAGGGGGATTTTCTTTATAAAGACCCCATATGACTCCTGTAACCCACAAACTACCTAACTCCATCCTAACCCCTGGGAGGGGGGGCCGTGACCGTCTTCAAAGGGATGCACCAAACAGATTCCAGAGTCAGCGAGATTTAGTTAATCTTTTTTTGTGTGGCTGTTACTTTGAGCTTGAAGCTCAGTCTGTAATCCTGGCCTCTCTTCAGGCAGCTCTGGGAGGGCTGCCCATGATTTCTGGGCAGTCTTTACATTATCTTCCCTCTTTACAGAGGTCGCGGTTCACGTGCTCTGTTCATGCACACGCACCCCTTCTAGTGTCTTTGCCTGTTTCGTTACGTGCTTTGCCTTTGTATCATGAGCTCTTCCATCGCAGGGACTGTATCTTGCTCTCAGTTGTATGTTAAGTTGTAGAACTGAGATGAAAAAGATCCCAAAGTCCGAAACACCTGGCAATGGCTCTCTGAAGTCTATTATGTTGTTAGCTATTTTGTCTGTGATAGTTTCTAGACCGTTTATCCAGCAATCAATGGACAAGTCACACAATTACTAAAACGTAAACACCATGAGAGCAGGAACCATCAGATTACTCTTCCTCAAAGAAAGGTCAGAGAACATCACCGGCTCTTAGACCTGGAGGGAGGCTGCTTCGTCCAGCAGGGCCAGCCTCCCTGGAGGGCATCACCACTCCCTTGGTAGAGAGGCTGCTAGGGGTCTGTCTGGGTGTTAGGCAGAGAACTGACATGCCCAGACAGACCATGCAGGGCCACCTGGTGTAGACTCACAGGGTCAGAAACGTTCCATAGAGGACGTGGTATCTGAGTCGAATCTTGAAAGAGCAAAGAGGGTTGTCCTGTGAAGACAGACCAAGGCTGTGCCTTCCTGGCAACAACCCACCCTCAAGGTAAGAGACTTGGGGAGGGGGATGTTATATTAAGTTACCTCTAAATTCTTTCAACACTATAATTCTATGACTTTAGTTATTCAAGTGGTGCACTCAGAGAAGTTCTATCCAGATAGGCCTTTGACTCTAGGTGGTATTGAGAGCATGCAAGAGCTAGTGTAATCTTTTCCAATTTCTCTCTCAATTGCCCCTCTCTTACCTGTGTCCCGCCATTGTGGAAACACAATTCCACTTATATATTCTCATGTCTCTTACCTTGAGGGTGGGTTGTTGCCAGGAAGGCACAGCCTTGCTCTGCTCTCACAGGATGACCCCCTCTGCTCTTTCAGGACTCGACTCAGACACCACGTCCTCTATGGGACGTTTCTGACCCTGTGAGTCGACACCAGGTGACCCTGCTGTAAGTTCCTCTGTGCCCTGAGCTCAGCACAGCTGACGGCATCTTCGTTCACTGTACCTTTCTGTCTGTCCAGTGAACTTCATGCTCCCTGGGGCACGGGCCAAGTCTACTCTCTCTGTATTCCCAGTAGTCAGCACATCACCTCACACACAATAGATACTCAGAAAGTAGCGATTGAATTCACGCTTAAATATCCGAAATTTATGAGTGATCAAATGTCAAATGCATAAATTTAGTGTTCAGTGTAAACCCAGCTTTCAGTTACCGTGGTCCTACATTGGTCACCCAGGAGCGTTCAATAGATATTGGGTGGTGCTGGGGAAATCGATAGCATCTGTGTTCCAAGTAGCTGGTTTCTATTTTTGCTCGTGGCGGCCTGATCGCCCAGCCCTCAATGGAACCCTACACTCCACAGGCTGGAGACTTGGGGTGAAAGTGTCAGTGTAAAAGCAGGGCCCCTTTTCCCGAGTGAGTCACAATGTCAGGAAGTTGTAAAAGTGTAAGAGTCTCTCCTGTCCCACAGCGCTGACTCCCCACGGAGGCCACTCAGGCAACTTTCTGAATGGTGTGATTTTTCCAGCTAACCTTTTCTGCCAGCTTGCCATTATGCCCTGAGCTTTTGCAGCTAAAATTGCTCCTTTCTCGTAAGGCTGTCTGGGAACTCCTGCTTACACATGGAGCAGATAGCTGGAATGGATGTCCAGGCAATGCCAAGGAGAGTGCATAGCTTTGCAGGACTGGTCCTCAACACTGGCGTCATGCCCTAAGGAAACAGACACAGGCAGGCTTCTTCTTTATTCGCGAAGAATCTGATGTCAGGAAAAGTTAGGGGCTGAAATACGGAATGCAGGTATAAGCGGGAGGCCCCGGTGTGAAACTTTTTGTATGAAGTAGCTCAACGCCGCAGGTACCCGTTGGGAAACACAGGGACTAGTGAAGGAGCATGAGCCCTCCCTGCTTTGGAATGAATGCTGTGGTCCTGCTCACTCCTCAAACGGGGTTTCAAGGTTAGGACACGTTTTTCTTGTTATGCACAAGACATCACAAGATTTCTTGGTTTCTCTGTTTTCTTGTGAAGGTGTAAAGCTCTCTTTCTTCAGGGTGTGTCTCCTTGCCACAATTTAGAAGTGTAACATTTTAACTGCACCTTTGAAAACAGAGTGAAGCTTTGTGGCTACTTATCTTCTATGACTGGGTTTAAAGAAAACAAAATATACAGGCTCAAAGTTACACAGAAAAGGTCTGAATCAAGCAGCAAAATATTTCTTGGTGGAGATATTTGTACGGTGGGGTGGCACATTTTATTTTCCACAAGCATGCGAGAAGCTCTCAACCCGTTCTGTGAAACGTTTTATTTCTTTCACTGCAGACGTTTCTTTTGTTGGCTGGCATTGGAGGGACTCTCTATGAACATTTTCCTTCAGAGAAAAAACAATGATGGGATGTTAAGTCTTTGCAATTAACAAGCACAAATAATTGAAGGATTTGATAGAATTGATCTTTCCTGAGAATTTTCAGTTCATTGCCTAAGCTGTTAGCCTTGCAAAATAAAACCCAATAGTTCTTGTGAACTTATCTATTTGGTCATCTTATGCTACCCTAGAGTTGAAAGTCAGACAAAGACATAATTTTCCAGCTGCTCTCCTCATGTTCTGTGTAGACTCTAAGCTATGGTTCTCATCAATCATTTGTCTTTCTACCAATGGAACCTATTGAAAGGCCAAGAAATGGTTCTGAGAAAAAAATCTAATGCAAGGAGTGAAGAATGAGCTTTTTATACCTTACTCTGATCACAACACAGAATTCAGAAAACCTGGCTAACTCTAACTTGATTTTGAAAGGTGCTTCAAAGCATATAAAGTATGTTGACATGCATTTTCTCATTTGATTCTTAGAAAACGTGGAAAGGAGTGTTTACTCCATTTCAGAAAGGAGAAAATGGAGGCCCATGGAAGTGAAACAGCAGGCACCAGGCTCGAGGCCTTCAGGGCATGGAGCCAAGACCCAGGCTTGGCCGCAGGAGGTTGTACACTTAACTCTCACCAACAACAGAGACCGGAGTGGTTTGCCCGTCCAAATGTTGACTGCGATGAGTTTTGGAACTCCAGGCCCACAAAACGAAACACGGAAAATCAAACCATCCTCAAACCCAAACCCCCAGAAAACAAGAAAAAAGAACTTATTTTGTCCTCAGAGGAAGCCGGAAGAAATGGACATCTGGTTGGTGTCATATTGTGTTAACACAAGGCTGTGACGAGCCTCAGGGTTCCCTCCATCCTCCTAAACCGAGGCTTGGGGACACTAATTAATCAGCTGGAATTTATCTCTCTCCGTCACCACTTCTGCTGACTGAAGATTGGAATCTACTCGATTATCTCACAGTTAGTGGGAAGACAATCTGATTTCAATAACAAAGAGATGAGAGCGAGACAAACCTTGAGAGTGCCTGGCAATTAATTAGACAGATAGCATCGCCTCCTGGGAGAGGCCCAGAGGTCCCGTCATCTCCCAGTGTATCGAGTCCCTCCACAGCCAGCGTCCCAAGCAGTCCCCTGGGGCTGGCTCCGTGACGGGAACTTCTATCGTCCCGAGGCAGCCATTCCACCGATGTTAGTGGGCTCTTGTTGCCCCCCTTGGAATTGAATTCCTCTCCTCCTAAGGTGTAAGTTTACCTCTCTGGGTTTAAAGTTTATGCTTACTTGTGTTTTCACATCCTATCTTTTTAAATATTTGAAGTCAGGCTGGGCCCCCTGGCTCATTCCTGTAATCCCAGCCCTCTGTGAGGCCGAGGAGGGTGGATCACTTGAGCTCAGCAGTTAGAGACCAGACTGAGCAAAAGTAAGAGCCCATCTCTACTAAAAGTAGAAAGAAAAGCAGTTGGGTATGGTGGCAGGCACCTATAGTCCCACCTGCTTGGGAGCCTGAGGCAGGAGGATCTCTTAAGTCCAAGAGTTTGAGGTTACTGTGAGTTATGATGCTAGGGCACTCTACACAGGGCTACAGAGTAAGACTCTCTCAAAACATAAATAAATAAAAATAAAAAGTTAAAAAAAATTATTTGGAGGGCGGCAAAGGAGTGGGGTACTGGCCCCATGTACCGGAGATGGTGGGTTCAAACCCGGCCCTGGCAAAAAACTGCAAAAAAAAAGTATTAAACAAATATTTGAAGTCAGCTGAATAGACTTTTTAAAAATTATTTCTCCTCTAGAAAAATACAACCAGGTTCTTCAATGCTTTCCACACTCGCTGATTTTTGCAATTTTCTTCAGATAGTCACTTGTTTGACATTGCTTTCTTTTTTTTGCTTTTTCCTTTTTCTTGTGTGTGTGTGTGATATGTCCATAGTTGAACAGCGCTTATGATTCTTCCTGAGTTCCCCAATATTAAAATACTGCAATGCCTTTACTGGTCAGAAGTGCTCTCCCTGTAAGGCCACGTTCAGGGGCTCAGTGATAGCATCAGCTCCCCCAGCTCTGTAACCCACTGGAGTTTACAAAATGAGAGCTGGTTTTTTTCATGTAATTCACCTCAAAAGCCACACCACCGGCAGGAGGACCAGAGCCTGTTGTTAATGTACAAGCCACAACTAACACAATTGTCACTCAGAACCAGTTTTTGCTTCAGTAAGCTTTTCCTCTATCTAGTATCGCATCTCTTAAAATACAGAGAAAAACAAGTAAGAAACTAGTTTACCAGTGACTTTGACAAATAGCCCCCAGGGAGACTGAGTGACATTTGGAAAGTTGGTAAGAGCCTCCAGAGTCAAAGCAACTTAAAAAAAAATAAAAAAGCTGCGCTCAACCAGGCCACACCTGTTTTCAGAAACCGCAGAGTGTTCGGCAGACATGGAGATGCTGGGTCTGACAGTCTCCATGGCAACAAGATACCCATCACGGGCACAGTAAGAGGTGGCAAGAGACGTTGTGACAAACTTTAGCCTGGTTTCTCCTCTGCCCAGCAGTGACAGCAGGCGGAGTCTGTCCTGCACCCAACCTCACACCTTCACGCCCAGGGTCAGGAAGGAGCAGCTGGAGAAATGGTGGGAGGCCCTGAGCGCCTCCTTTATGCAGCAATTCTGAGGTCCAATGTGGATTTCACAATGAGCTTCCAGGGAGAACAGGACACAGCTCAGTTCTTATCCATCTTCAGATTTCCTCACTTGCAAAATAAAGTGTTTCTAGAGCTAGAGGTGATGAGCCGGTGACCTCCGTGACACAAGGAGATATCATCACATTTGACCCCTGAATGGGCGGATTGGAGTTTAGTTAGTAAATCACCATCGTGGGACAAAACACATCTTTGCTTTTGCAGCATTTAAATCTACTAATATCATGCTTTCCCTTTTAGAGATAGTTCCAGTTGTGACATGTTGACAAGAATAAAGCAAATACGCATTTTATAAGAAGCCGGCTGAGGTGCGGGGTGCATCCAGGACTCGGGGCAGGCCCTCGTCCAAGGCGTTCACATGGCTGCAGTGAGGTCACCAATGCCTGTGTTGGCCTCACTCCCCAGGCCTTGAGCTCGGCAATATCAGGGGCTCAGAATTGTTGACTGGTGTCATCCCCACTCTTTCTCCTGTCATGCTCAGCACCTGTTGACAATCAAAAAATGGTTGCTTAATATTCCATGGTGTACATGTACCACAATTTATTAATCCATTCCTGGATCGATGGTCACTTGGGCTTCTTCCATGACTTAGCAATTATGAATTGGGCTGCAATGAACATACAGATATAGGTGTCTTTGTTATAATGTGATTTTTGGTCTTCTGGATATATACCTAGTAAAGGAATTATAGGGTCGAATGGAAGGTCTATTTTTAGATCTCGAAGTATTCTCCAAACATCCTTCCAAAACGAACATATTAATGTGCATTCCCACCAGCAGTGTAGAAGTGTTCCCTTTTCTCCACATCCACACCAGCATCTCTGGTTTTGGGATTTTGTGATGTAGGCTAATCTTACTGGAGTTAGGTGATATCTCAAAGTAGTTTTGATTTGCATTTCTCTGATGATTAAGGATGGTGAGCATTTTTTCATATGTCTGTAGGCTGTGCGCCTGTCTTCTTTAGAGAAGTTTCTCTTCAAGTCCTTAAAGAAAGATGGAGACTTTACCTCTTTCATGTTTACATGGATGGAGCTGGAACATATTCTTCTTAGCAAAGTATCTCAAGAATGGAAGAAAAAGTATCCAATGTACTCAGCCCTACTATGAAGCTGATTTTTTTTTTTTTTTTTGGCTGGGGCCGGGTTTGAACTCACCACCTCCGGTATATGGGGCCGGTGCCCTACTCCTTGAGCCATAGGCACCACCCAGAACACATGTTTTTTTTTTTTTTGTTTGTTTGTTTGTTTTTGGCTGGGGCTGGGTTTGAACCCGCCACTTCTGGCATATGGGGCCAGTGCCCTACTCCTTGAGCCATAGGTGCCGCCCTGAAGCTAATTTATAGGTTTTATATGAAGGCTATAACCCAACTATAGCACAAGAATATGGGGAAAGGGGCAAGGGTAGGGAAGGGAGGAGGGAGGTTGGGGTGGAGGGAGGGTAATTAGAAGGGTACAGGCGAACCTTACTAAATGCAGAATACAAATGTCTTCATACAATAACTAAGAAAATGCCATGAAGGCTATGTTAATCATTTTGATGAAAATAGTTCAGATTGTATATGAAACCAGCACATTGTACCCCTTGATTGCACTAATGTACACAGCTATGATTTAATAATAAAAACAATTAAAAAAAACAGTTGCTGAATTGAATCACTTCTGTCGCTTTGAAGGGCTGCGGTTCAGTCACTGCAGCTGAACTGAACTCCCCGGGTGCAGGAATTGGGAAAACATTCCGTGAAGGTGGGCCGATTCATGACTTCATGGACCTTGAAAAAGAAAAAAAGAACAAACGCCAATGCCACGTATCAGTTTGTGAAAGTTAATGATGAATGGCAGCAGAAAAAAATAACAATCCAGTTGTCAAGACAGCCACCATCTTCGTTCAAAAGCCTAGTTAGGATGAGAATCGTTACCCAGGTGAGCAGGGGACAGTGTGTGCAGAGCTATCTCAACACCAAGGATTACAGAGGGGGGAGCAAAATAAAATTGTATATATCAATCCTTGAGGATTTTTTTTCATATTTTATTGTAAAAATGTATAGAATACAAACAAGGAGGCAAAACCAAAAATCACATATAATCACGTATAGTCTTACAACTAAAAGTGACTGTTGGGTATGCTACATATGAATCCTTTGAGTTTGTCTTTCTCTATGAATATCACAATACACACCACACCTACACACACACACACACACACACGTGCATTTTTGTTTTCTTTAAACAAATGGGCTACCCTTGCACATCTTGTTTTGAAATTTGCTATTTCATTGGACAGGGCAGCATATCCATAATTCTACATTTTTAAACTATTTTCTATTTTTCATGGTCATTATTTCATACATATTGTGTGTTAATGGACACTTAGGCTCCCTTCAAGGGTTTTCTCTGTGTGTGTGTGCGCGCGCCAGTTAAGGCTTTCCCTGACGTTGCCTTTAGGGGACTTCACAGCAATTTATTTCCCTCCTAGTAGTATATAAATAGAACTTTCACCTTCTTTTAATTTAAGAGGAAATGTAGGCTGGAGATAAATAATAACATGGCACGTATCCTCCCAATGATTTAAGAACACTTGCTACTAAAAATAAGAGATTCAGGAGAGGCATTCTGCTCATTGGAACCATCAGTCCTTGATCAGATCCCCAGAGTAGATTAACACCAAACGGTTTTAAAAAATATAGCAATCGGGTTAGAATAATATTTGTCCCGGGATATATTTTGTATCGTCAAGAGTCAAATAAATATTATCGCCTATGGGAAAACATTCTCAGGAGCCTAGGTGCTTTTTTTTTTTTTTTTTTTTTTTAAAGACACCACAAAGAATCTAGATGAAAACATCAAAATGCGTAGACTGTCTCTACATAGTGACTTCTGCTTGGTAATAGACCCTCCAGTGGCTTCCCCTCTGTTTATGTTTCTCCAAATCCTTCTCACAAGCATTTTGCTCACATCCCAAACACCAGAGGCTCTCCTGGCAACTACCTCAAAAATCACTCTTTTCCTCTTCTGTTATGAAAGCCAAGATGATGGGTCAGCTGGTAATACTCCAGAATCACTGAGGACAAAGCCGCTTTATTTGACTTATTAATTAGGTTTTTTATCTGTTTGGGTTTTTTTAGATAGAGTCTCTGTGGCCCCGACTGGAGTACAGTGGCGTCATCACAGCTCACAGCAACCTCCAACTCTTAGGCTCAAGAGATCCTCCTGCCTCAGCCTCCCTATTTTTAGCAGAGACGGGGTCTCGCTCTTGCTCAGGCTGGTCTCCAACTCCTGAACCCAAGTGATCCACCTGCCTCAGCCTCCCAGAGCACTAGGATTCCAGGTGTGAGCCACCACATCTGGATGTTACTTAGTTTTAAGTAGAAAAAGAGCAAACATTTTCCCACGGGCCAAGATCCTCTTTCTCTTACCCCCAACTAGTGTAGGGAAGAACAGATGGGGGCTGGATGGCTCAGGACAACTTGTCACCACAGCTAGAAAAATTACTTAGCACAGAAGCCTAACTGACACAGGCTGGTGGAGTCATCGGACAGGAAAACACAGCTCATCTCTCCACTCAGCAGCATTCTCAGAGGCCTTTCCATGTAAGGCCTTTGAAATACAATGACCGTGCCAGAAGCTTGCGGCTGGCAGCCACCTTGGGACAGAGAGTTAGCACGATTCTTACTTAAGAATGTCCCATGGGTGAAGGAGTGAGTTCTTATTTAATGAGTGTTTCATTCCCTTAATTAGTGATGTTGAGGCTAGGGTGAAGTATAATAATAACTCCCACTTTGGGCTATTTCCATTCTTGGCTGCCTGAGAAGGGACAGGGCTCGGAGCTGCTGAGGTCTGGTCCTCAGCCATGTGAGTGTGCCTCAGTTTCCTCACTTGTCAAAAGCAGGTAATGACAGCAGTTCCTCCCCTGGGCTAATCTGCGGATGCATGTAAGTGGCTGATGTGTCACCTGCCGTGCTCCTGCCCCATGTCACCAGTTTCTAGTTGTACAGTTGCTGCTCAGCCCCTGTCACCGCGGTGCGGCTCTGGCTGTGTGAACTGCTGTACTGACTTGGTGCCGGTTCACCACAGCACATGGGGGCGGGGGGGACCGTGGCTATTTACTGGGAGCTGTAATTCTAAACCCTGAAGGACCCTGAGGCATTAGCCAAGACTGTGGGAATTTGTAGAGGACACCGGAGTGGCACTGCTTTCACTGACACAATTATTGCTTCACCAGCCTTTTCCCACCCATCAGTGCAAAACAAATCCACAGAGTAATAAGAAACATGCAGGCAGTTGGGTCAAGAAAGCACAGCAGAAAGCAGCAGCAGACCAGCCGTGCTATGCAGAGGCCCCGGCTGTGGACACGTGAGCATACGCGGTTCCCACAGCCACTTACGGAGCCCCCCCTGCTCCTGACCTGGGCACGCTGTCCCCGAGTCACATAGGGTGACTTTCTTGAGTCGCAGCTCTGGATCTGGTATGACGGCAGATTCCCTTCCGGGCAGGGACAGGCCCAGGACCTTGCTTGGAACGTGGAAACCTGCCTGGCACACCCTCTGTGTTCACAAGTTGGTTTCAGCCAGGGCTTGACACACAGTCGGCCACTCAGTCCTCTGGCCACCTAGGTCCGTACGGTCCCCTTCTCAGCCCACGTGCCGTAGACGGCGTTCATCACCCTTCCCCAGCGGCCACTCCAAACATGGTTAGGAACGTTCTGTTTCTAGACTTAGGGTCACTAAATCAGTTGGAAGGAATCCCGTCATGTTGGGAATCCATGTCTTTGTCCTTAAGCATTTTTCAGGTGCCATCTCTTCTCACCTATGCCTGACATCCTCCTGACAGTAAAGGAGACAAATTCACTTAATTTTCCACCAGACTAATTTTCAGCGTGGAGTCAGGGAGGTGGTGGGGTGGTGGCAAAGGCCTGAAAGGCCTGTTTCCAGAAGGAAAAGAAACACCAGCCCACACTGTCAAATCTCACTCACATTTCTTTCAGCAAGTCCCCACTGCCCAGACCACCCAGGAGGGCACCCCTCCCTGGGGAGAAATTCAGTTTACAAATGAAAAGAGGCTCCTTAAAGGTTGGGCTTACAGAGCTGGACTCTTGGGTTTCAGTTCCAGCTCTACACCAAGCAGACCCTGCCTCTGGACAAATCACCTCTTAGGGGTTGTCTACTTATCTTTAGATTGGGTGAGCTGACTGTCCCCACATTCTGTGACAACATCGTGACTGCAAAAGCATTTTGTAGACGGAAAGCACAAAACAAGTAGTAAGAGTTCTTCTTATTGCTGATCTCTATCAGGACACAGAGATGCACAAAGGTAGGATGGAACATTCTCATTTATAGATGGCACGTTACGAAGACGGTGCTGGGAAATACACAGACTGTGAAGAGTTCATTGCACTGAACATCGAAGTATTATTAAGTTAAGGCATAAAAGGCAAGTTAGAATATTAATGCTTTCAAGAAAAGGGTGAAATGTCGCTTTCTGCAAGGCTAGCATCTCTAACATTCTCATCAGCCCTTTCTCAGGGGAGAATAATTCTGGTTTCAAGTCCTTTGTCTCCCTCGCTGTCCCCTGAGTGGGAAGTCAGCTGGCAGTGTCTGCAGCCTACTGCATTTCCGAAGAGGCTTCGTCCTTTACAAGGCTGCTTTGCTAATCTCAGGAAACTCCAAGTTTTCTCAAATTTCCAGTGGTAAATGAAAAATGCACTGGCTTGTCTCCCTTTTATATACCGGACTGCTTAAAATAATGAGACGTTTTTATTTCAGCACCACCCTTCCTTGTTTCTTTGTTTTAAATATAGAACTCAAGGCCCTGCCCTGTGTTAATTAATCTTCATTACTCTCTGGAGAGGTGAGCAAAGGCCTAAGAATTGGGAAATCGAGGCCTGGATGTTTAAACAATTAGTATAGAGACTTATCCAAGGTCACCAAATTAGTAAAAAGAAACAACCGGAACCCGTGGTTATCTATCTGCTCCAAGAGGTCCCCCAGGAGAACCATCTCTGCATGAATACTTGCACGGCCAGGATCTGTAAGAGCAGATGTTTTATCAAGCCGGGGTACAACCAGGCCCACCCCTGCCCTATCTATTCCTATCTGCTTTTATTATGCTTGGAGCTCCAGCGTGATAAGACCTCCCATATGGTACTTGTATTAACATTGAATAATGGCCATTGTGTTGTGTTTACTGTCACCATAGAAATATTTACTTAGTTGAACACAGACACCGGTCAAGCATGGTGATTAAAAACAAGCTAATCATAAAAACCATTCATGCTCACATCTATTTATAAAAGCTGTTTCACTTGTGCCAGTTCAGTATAGGCCTTGCTCTAAACAAACGCACGCAAACCTTCTGCCCACCCAGAAATGTGAAAGAGACCCCTCCCCCCTCTGCAGAGAGTCAGGTTGGGGGGGCTGGTGGGGGTGCAGAGGGTGGCAGGAGAGGCCTTGTGCAGTGTCAGGGGAGTCTGGGGCTCAGCCAGGGCCCCCACCCCCTATGGCTGCCCCCAAGACCCTCATGGCTGCCCTCCCACGCTGCCCCCAGGTCCCCCAAGGCTGGGAGGGAGCTACCATCCTCTTGCTTCAACTCTTTTGTTGTCTTGTCGCCAACTAACACCTTGTCTGGGGTCTACTAGGCCTCTCTTTCTAGGGTGTGCTTGAAAGCAGCTGGGGTGTGTGAAATAACTGCAGATTCCTCTCTGAGTCACTGTGGTTGGGGCCTAAGAAGTCTCATTCTCAGGAGACGCTTGGGCTCTGCTCTCCCTGGCCAGGGTCTCTCCCGGGACTCCTCGCCTCCCAGTCACTCCTTGCCCATAGCGGTAGTTATGGGCTACAGCTGCCACTCTTGAGGACTGCCTTCCAATGTCCTTGATTTTTATTCCAATAAATACCAGTGATTTTTGTGTGTGCTTCGCAAGCTGTATGCAGTGAAGTGTGTGAGAACTTGGGCTTTGGAGTCAAAAAACTCAATCCTTTCTCTGCAACTTACTAATCATGCAGCAGTGGAAAAAACACGGAACTCCTCCAGACCTCCTTTTTTTTCACCTTTAAAATAGGGACACTAACAGGCCTTACCTTGGGAGCCTCTGCAAAGACCGTGGTGACAGTGCGTGTGAAGGGGCCATGTCTGGCATGTGGTCGGCACTATTGCTATGACTGTTCAGAAACAGGCCAAGCTGAATTGGGCAGTGCCACCTCCAGGCATGTGGAGAGTGGACAGACGGAGGGACCTGAGTTTGATGCCCACCTCTGCTTCCTAAGGGAAGGGCCAAAGGACTTTGTGTAGGTTCGTCCTCTTCTCTGGCCAAAGTTTATGAAGTGCTCTCTTGTGTAATTATGAGACAGGTCCAGAACAGTGATTGTTTTTTAATTTAATATGAGGGTATAGACGATAAGGTTACATTATTTGCATTTGTTAGGTCCAAGTTGTAGTTGTGCCCCTCACCCAGGAGGAGTCGTGCCAAGTTTTGCTTGTGAGCCTGTTAGGGGAGAGCACGCCCTTCCCCTCCCCGCCCTCCTCTGCCCATCTGAGTTAAATTGTGTTTTTCTTTTGGGTGGCTGTGTATTTCAGAACAGAGATTCTATGAGCAGGCTGATCACTTTTGAATACCAATAGAATAACTATGATAGCATTTATATTAGTGATCACTTTTGAATAACAATAAAATAACTATGATACATTTATATTCTTGATTGTTCTTTGACAGTCAATGAAAAATTTTATATACCCTGTTATATTCTGTAATTAAAAACAAATGAATTTGTCTCTATTAATTGCAGCCACATGTACATCTATTTAGGAGATAGTTATGCCAGCTTTGTATGAGGGGAGTTATTTCTCAGACGATGGCAGCAGGGGAGTTGTGTAAAAACTCCAGAGCCTGCTGTAGTTAAAGACTCTGGAGTGGAGTGGGAGCCCCAGGTCCAAGCTGCTGGCTTTTATAGGTCCTGTGTTTATTTTATTTATTTCATTTTTTTGCAGTTTTTGGCTGGGACTGGGTTTCAAACTGCCACCTCTGGCATATGGGGTTGGCACCCTACTCCTTTGAGCCACAGGCGCCGCCCTATAGGTCCTGTGTGTTAAGGAAGGTAGATGTGGAAGCCGGAACGGTGAGGCAGGTGCCCCCAGAGCTGCTCTGGGGAAGTGTGGTGGGAGCCTACTGAGCCCGGCCCCTCCCTGCTCCCTCACTCCTGACCTGCGCCCTGTGTGTTGGACAGTTACTGCAGGCAGGCGCTGTGCCAGATGCATGAATACGTGAGGCTCCTGCCTCAGGGTTGACCTAGCGACCACGTGTCTCTGAGGTCCCTGGTTGGGCTCACGATGGCGCCTTCCTCTCCCTGTAAGGACAGCGGGACATTCGGATGGAGAAGTGAAGCTTGCCTCTGGCCACCTGCTCGTCTCTGTGGCTCCACTCTCACCCCCTTCTGGTGGTTTCTTTCTCTCCCTTTGTCATATTTCTTAGTACCAGGTGCTGGGGTTGTGACTACAAACGCCTTTCTCCATCCAGGCCTTGGTTTCCTTAAAGAAGAGGGGTTGGTTTCTAGACCTGCCAGTTCCCATCCAGCTCTGTCACTGAGTCTAATCGGCGCAGCAGAAACGGTGTCGTCCCACTTAGCTCACCTGGTCCCACTCCCTCGCACACCCAGGGAAACACTGTGGGCTGTCTTAGAAACACACCAGGCAGCGGCGGCGAACTTCCAAGCCGATCTTTATAGGCAGAGTCTAGTACTCTCTGCCTCTCAATATTTCTGTCACTATTTCAGCCCCTACAGCAGACGCTGAAGAATGTTGTTCCCTGTAGGCCAGTCTGCAGGGATTTAGGGAGAGTGAGGGCTGTGGAGGTCCAGTATGGGGCTTCTGGGATGGACGGGTGTGAGATGTGAGACCAACAAATGGGGACGGCTGCCGGCCACAGCCTGCGGACTGCCTGCACCTTCCTGGCGCCCTCGGACCGTGGGCCGTGCTCCTGGCACATGGGAGAGACTCAGGGAAGCTCTGTTGGATGAGGAGGAGAGTCAAGCCCTGTTCTTTCTGTTTCTTTCTTATCCCCGCCCCACCTGGTTCTAGCCATCATGTCTCAGGGGGCTCTGCATCGGGAAGGACAGCACAGCATGTTGGGCAGGTTGATTTGCAAAACAAGATTTCATGTGGGCAGCAGTGAACCACGTGTGTCCAAGTCACGCCAGGCTCGGCGTCCTTTCTGCTCCTCACCCCTGTTCAACATCGGATGGGTCAGCTCATCTCCCGAAGGGTCTCCTAAGGGAAATGGAACTTTAGCGAAGAGGCAGCCAGAGTGTCCCCACCGATGGTAACACTCCTACAAGCCTGCTGGGACCAGTGTGGGGAGGCCTTGCGGGGTCACGGCCTGGCTGCCACCTGCCACCAGGGCCAGTATGTGGCCTCCTTCTGTGCCCTCTCTGACGGGCTCCTGCCTGGGAGAGGAGTCTGGCGCATAAACCCACGGGGCAGGCCCAAAGTGGTTACATTAAGGATTGGGGTTCTGTTTATTGACAAGGTCATGGCCCTCCCGGTTACGACCCCCGAGAGACCCTGGCATGGAAACGGGATTTGTAACGTAACACTAACAATAACACACCAGAGACAGCCGTGACAGGGCCCGTTTCTCCTACACGCCACAGCTGGCTCCCGGGATGAAGACGGACCGGGGGGGACAGGCGGGCGCGGGAGACAGAGACAAAGGGGCCCGTGCTGCCTTCGCGACCCTTCCCGGCACCTGTGTCCCTCCAGCTACCTCCAGCCTCAGCACAGATCCCTCCTGTCACCAAGCAAACCTGCTCTCAATCCGCCACACCCTTGTCCTTTGAATTATTTATTTTTTCTCTCTGGGGTTGGGAGGGTAATGAGAAGGGGACTAGAAAATTGAAGTTCCAGGACTTTTCTCATAGATTTCTCTGTCCAGGGGCAGCCGGGACAAGGTTTACACAGGCCGCCAATCTCTCCAGTTTCTGCCCTTGTCCTTTGGGGGCGAATTTGAGGAAATATGAACTATTTTCGGCAAGATCCAGGAAAACACAGCACGGGGAAAGCCTCCTTCCAGGATTCCAGCTCTGGATTCTCTCCCGGCCTGTCGGAAATCCTCGTGCCCTGCGGGATCTGACGCAGAGAACTGTCCGGTGGGCGGCTGAGTGGAGGCTTTGAGAGAACAGCCGTGGGTGCTGCACTTCCACCTTTCCACATCCAACAGGCAAGAAGCCCCATGAACGCGGGTTCCACGGTCGCCTGGCGCTCGCTCTGGTGTTTTCCAGGGGAAATAGTTAAGAACCGTTTTCTCCATCACGCATCCTGGGAGGGACAGTTTCCTTGAACTGAGACGTCCTGAATGGGAAGTCAGCAGTCCCTGGATGGTCTCAAATGAAGCCCTCCCTTCCGGAAATCCTCCTTGACGTCCATTTCTGACAAGTTTCCTTTTCAGATGCCAATGTTCATCCAAACCTGGGGTCCCACTGTTCCTCCGGGGCCATCTCTTCTTTTAGCGCATAGAGTCGCCCTCTGAGTTTGCGGTCTTGACGTAAAAGTCAATGGATTCAATCCTTCGCATTGGAAGGATTTAAAAATCTCTCTCTGCGTGGGTGGTCCTGAAGTGGCTTCCATGTTAAGCGTCTTCATACCTACATTACAGTCACATCAAGAGCTGTGACGGTTGCCTGACCACCTGGGTTTTGTGGACAGAATGAGGGATCTCATATATTCGATCAGTTTGCATGTCACCAACTTCCTGCATTCAAATATCAGAATTCAAAATAAATAAAAATTAGCTAGATATCCCCCTGGGTGTATCTCAGAGATCTGGGGCATTTATTTTTTGTGTTTTGTTCCTGATGAGCTAAACAAGTAGCTGAGGAAGTGGAGGACAACAAAACGTAATATTTTTCATGATTTCTTCGTTAAATATGTACCTCTGCGTACACACACGAATTCACACCCACCTCCACGTCCAACTCCCACCCAACTCATAGCACTTTCTAGACGCCTGTGGCTCACAGATGTGTTTTCTGTGTGTATTTGACCTTTGTAAAACTTCGCCCTGTTTCATACTCTGTGCTGTTGCGTTTTGCTGTGCACCGTGGCAGGTGTTTGCCGTATTCCTCTCAAACAAACATGTGGGCCTTAAGGCGGAGACTTTACCATCATTCTCATCCTCCTCTGATGCAATTCGCAGCCGGCTCGGCCATTCGTGCCTCTTCCCGGCACTCGGACAAGTGTAATAGTCACAGGAGAGAATTCCAGTGGCCTGAAAGTCAGTGTTAGTTCAGAGGTCTTACCAGGGATGTTCTTAAAGACAGCCGAGGAAAAGAGTACCCGAGGATTTGCAATCCATTTGGATATTATTTACCTAATCTTTGACAAAACCTACATGATGAAGGCCTCTTATTTGGATTACTTTCTGTTTTTTTTACTCTCTCTCTTTTTTTCTCTTTCCCTCCCCTCCTTTTTCACAAAGGTAGAGGCAAAAGTTACCGAAAGTCTCAATTGTCAGAGTTCAAAGTTTTTGTTAAACACTTGACATTTTGGCAGTGTGTCCCCCTCCCCTTCCTCCGCAGCCTCCTCCTGCTTGCATGGGCACAAGCCTCAGGGAGATAACCATATCAGGCAGAATAAATGAAGCTTGTTTCCTTCTAAATTTGCTTCCTCCTACACAGCACGGCTCTGCACCCGAGGCGGGCGTGCACTTTACCCCAGACCTCTCTCTGCTGGCTTTGGGGTGGAGGAGGTGGGCCAGACGTGGGGAAGAGTCTGCAGTTACCAGACAGAAATCATGGGCCTTTCGAATGAGAAAGGATCTAACCAAAAGTCTTGCCTAACGATTTTATTTTCTTTCTTTATTTTTATTTCAGGTTAAGGTGAGGGGTTACAAAGTTTGCATTGGTTAGGTAGAGACCCTCTTGTAGCTGTATCCTGCCCCCAAGAGGTGTGCCGTAGACCCTTACATTGCACCCATTAAGTAGGCACACACCAATACATTTTTATTTTGTATGTGAAGAAACGGAGGCCTGGGGGAGCTCAATGATTTGACTACGGAGTTAGATGCAAGCAGAGTGGCACCATTACCCAGAGTTGTCTCTGTTCCTGCCCTGGTGACTTTCCGCCTTAACGCACAAAGGCTCAGAAGCTACATGGTTCAGCAGTGTCACCGAAGTTCAGGTAGTAGGCAACTCCAAAATCTCAAGAGACTAAATTCTCCCATAATGTTGCCCGGGAGCATAGAAAAGCCTCGTCCTCCACAACCTTCCCTGGAGGTGGCCTCGGGGAGCTGCTTCCTGCACAAGCGGGGCCATCAGGAAGGGAAGAGGTGGGTTTTGCCACCGGGTATGACCCACATGGCAACTTCTCCCCTTTCCTGCATGGCATTTTCCAGGACCTGAACAGGGAAGGCTGCGCTGCTTCCCTTAGAGGCCCTGAGTCACTGACAGCCAGTCAAGTTACACTTTCCATCACAAGGCGATGTGGTAGCAAAGAGGCCAGGGGAGCTGGAGCCGCGGGAAGCAGGGCTGGGCCCCCGGGGAGGATGAGTGTGTGAGATACTTTCCTAGTTTGCACTGTTTGGGGATACCCAAAAACATTGTCTAAAATACCCTTCAGAAGGACAGAAATTCCACTATTGAAGTTCTTTAAGTCTTTAGGGGATTTTAGAATGGAATCTAAAGACATATGAAAATAACCTAAAAATGGTAACACTCTACTCAGAATTGGAAGTGTGCATAAGGCTGAAACTTGGAGAAGGAAAATGGGAAGAACCCCCACATCTTACCACCCGCCACCCTCCATATGCTTCTGGTCTCTCTGTCTCTCCGCTGTGCTATCTGGAAGAGGCCAAGGTTGGTGAGGTCCCATTTATCTGCCGCCATCTGGCTGGAGCAATCTCTCATCCATGCCACCTGTGTGGGAGCTTCCTTTCCCAACTTTGTCCCCCATTTCTGGGCTCAGCTGGGATTTTCAGCGTTCTCAGTCAACTTTGTTTCTGCAGGGATCTGTGAGTCTGGGGACACCTCCACCCTCCACCAGAAACTCTGCTCCTGCTTTTGGGGTGCGCACAGGCCCCCAGCTCCCAGGCTCCAGGGTGCCTCCTACTCTGCCTGTGTGCCTTCCAGCCGACTACTGTGACTTTTCAGAAAACTATTTTTAGAAACTGTAACCTCAGAACAAACACAGCTCACCAGATGCTGGTGTTTTTCTGGGGCAACTGTGCTGAAGATCATTTGTTTAAAGGGAAAGGTGAACACGCAACCTTGCTGTCCTGGCCTGGGGGTGGTTTGCAGATTGCTGGGTTTTACTCCCTCTAGTGGTCTGATTCCAGAAGGCATGACGCTGCCTTGACCCATTCTCTGTCTGTCACAGACAGATTTTACAGAACTCAATTTCAATTTACATTTAGGCTTCTGGTTAGACAAAACATAAGGATACATTTAATTCTAATGTTATGGGCACAAGTACTATGGACTTCTACTCATCCATAAAAAAGATGAATTAGTACCTTTTGCAACAAGTTGGATGGAACTGGAAACTGTTCTTCTAAGTATCTCAGGAATGGAAAAACAAACACCACATGTCCTCACTATTAAATTAGGGATAACTTACCAGTACAAATGTGCGCAGAGGGAAGTAAAACTCAGTGCAAATCCACTGGGATGCAGGAGGAGAAGAAAGGCAAGAACCTACCTGATGGGTACAGCAAACGTTATTTGTATGATAGGCACAGCTGTAGTCACGACTCAAGTATAACAAAAGGGATTCATGTAATCAAAAACGTTTATACCCCTGTAATATTCTGGGAAAAGAAAAAAGAACGAGGCAGCGAGCGGGTGGAGCAGGTGGAAGGAGAAAGTGCCCACTCCGGGGGCCCCAAGAATTTGCTTAGAACCCCAGGCAGGAGAAAAGCTCAAAGGTAGGATCTCGGCAAACATGTAATATTGAAATAGTATTATTAGTAATAGGGCAGCTTCTCTGCATCTTTTTCGTATCCCTGGAAGTATTGATGACTAAATAAAACTCTATTTTTTAAAAAAGAGATTAGGTTATAGAAAAACCACTGGATATCTTTGTTTAAATAAAGCTCATTCCCTGAACAGGGTCTGCATGTAAACTTTGTACCATGTCCCTCTTTCTTAAATGAGGGTCAACATTCTAAGGGTCAATATGGGGCAAAGTTAAACTAGTTAGAAAAAGGATCTAAGTCTAACGTTGGGAAGAAATTCAACCAAACAACAAAACCTCCTGAATGTAGGGCTGGGAGATGAGAAACTCACTGCTAAGAGGCCCCCGAGGGCATCCCTCTTGGAAAGTTTCAAATCATATTTCTCATCGTCACATTTCTTTGTGAATTTGGTACAGCCTCAAAAAGACAACAGAACCAAAGTAAATGAATTTTTGGAGACCTTCTCGGTTTTAGGATTCTATAATCTGGCATCGTAAGACTCCTCCGGCTAGAGGAAAGCTTTGAGTGAAAATATCATCACTGGCTTAAAGATCTTAATCCTCTGACCAGAAAAGCTTATCAGTGTGGAAAACTGCCAATAGACAATCTTCATATTATAAATGACTGGATTTCTCCTATAACCTGGCTGTTAGCAAGCCACAGAGTAAAACCAAAAGGACCGTGGGTGACGGGAGGGAAAACGTGTACAGTCACCCATCAGTTAAACCATGCTCCTATCTCTCAGCCCATTTTGAGTCAGACTCTGCAAATTACAGAATTGCATTCATTCATGCAACAGAAAGCATTCCATTCACAAATCGTTCGGCTAAACTGACAAGTGATTCATTCTGAGCTCTTTCACTGTGGGGCTGGCTGGATTTCTGGAGTCTTTTTGACTGCCCTCTCTTTGTGTGTTCTCATTTACTGTTTTTGCATATTTTTGCTCATAGCTTATCAACTTTTAGCAACTACCAGCGGGGAGACCAGAATGCCCTTTCCCCTACCGCCCATGAGAACCTAATGGTACTTTTTTGTCCTTTAAAGTAGAAAGTCACCACGGGCAAGCTGGTGCTGATTTTCTGGGGCGTCCTTCTCTTTTCTTTTGCTACCACATAAACAAAGACATGCACATTCTCTGACCCAGAGACCTCAATTGTGCCTGGTTGAGAACTCTGATTTAAGGAGAGAGTTGGTAGTAAGAGATTTTATTTTATTTTATTTTTTGCTTTTTTTGCTCCCATTGACATGTTTCAAGAGATTTATTATAGAGGATGTATATTGTAGAGTAGGCCTTAAGGGTCAATAGTGAACAAAATTAGATTCCTGCCCTCAGGCAACTGCCTTTCAAGTGTCTGCAAAGGAGACAGATAATAAATGTACACAACAGGTACAGAAGACAGAGGAATTCTGATAGTGTTGAAACTGCAGGGCTGATTACACCAGGACTGTGTCAGTCTGGACAGGGCAGCGTGGAGACCACAGACAGCTCTCAAATGCTGGATCTTGAATCTCAGTAGATAAGAGATGGCGTTGGTGGCGGCGGTAGTGGGGTGTTTAGCAGGAGAGTAATACGACAAAGGTCATGGTTTTAGAAGTTTCCCCTGACAATGGTCTATTTGTAGGATGTCTGGAAAAGAGAAAAGCCACAGGAGCCAAGACATCATCTAGAAGGTTGTTGCAGTTATCAAGAAAAAGGGAACAAAAGCCTAAACAGGGTGGTGGCAACGAGAATGGAAAAGAAGGCCTACATGAGAAAAAAACGGCAAATGAGTTTACAGCAGAGCTCACCTGAGTTTTAGGTTTAATAGATGACTGGGAAAGAAACCCTTGTGTAATTGTGCCATACAAGGACCTTAAAACAAATTAGAGATATGGGCTCTTTGGAAACAAGACTGTGTTAACACGCACAAAGGCAGACAGAATACTCTCAGAACACAAAGGGCCGTCCTGTAGGGTGAGAAGTTTTGGTTTTGTGTATGATTCGCTGCACTGTCTTGTTATTTTCATCATGTTACAGACCAGTCCTTTTACATGGGGTGCCCAAATCCTGCCTTGTTCTAACATCAGCATTCTATAACCAGGGGGTTCCAGGCTTACCTGAAAAAAAGTGACAGGTTAGGAGACTGAAAGAAAAAAGTGAGTAAAAGATCACTCCAGAGTTTTGTACTGGGATGAATAAGTATTTGGAGGAATTATTAACAAAAAAATTAGAAAGAGAAGGAGGTAGCTTTGAGTGAAGGGTAGCAGGTGTGCACCAAAAGCTGGTGAGTTTCGGTCTGAAGCATGGCCCCAAGAAGGTGACTGGGGAATAGTTTGGGCACAGTGCCGAGGGTGAGGATGAGAGTCTGGGTGACAAAGACAGGTTCTGGAATTATTCAGATGAAAATGATCGAGGCCACCGTTGTGGGCACAGCTTCCAAAGGAGAGGAAGGAAGGAAAGAAGACTACAGGGAAAACACTGGAGAAAATTATCAGGCAAGAATTAAGAGCTCAAATGACAGAGAAACCCAAAATTAGCCAAGGGGTTTAATAAAACAGAACAGGCTGTGTCAATGATAAATGGCTTTCTGAATAATCATGAAAGGCAGCACTGAAGACATTTCACTTGTCAGTAATAAGAGTTGACAAAGCCTAAGGAAGAAGGGCAAGGGCCAGCTGGCTTTGGGAGATACGTGCTTATTAGGGACCAAATCAGCGCCGTGGTATGAATTTCTTGAGCTAGCCTTGGCTTCTAGGGAGGAGGAAGAGAAAACTGGAGTCAGAGATGAGTGCTAAAGGTGAGAACAGTCAAGGGGATGAGGCGTGCAGAGTCTTAGGGGAGAGAAGCATTGGCAAGGCCACTTCAGGCCCAGAGGTGGGTAGGACACAGGGGACAGCAGGTCATGGGGGGGGATGTTCGAGGGGTGTCAGTAAGGAAGGCTGCTGTGGCTTCCCAGTCATCAGAGGAGAGGAGGCTTCGGATTGAGATTAATTTCACAGTCATTGTTTTGCTCATCAACTATAGGCCTAGCCATTGTGATCATGATGGCCAAGAAAACATGCAAGGTCCCCATCCTCGTGGAGCTATATTCTGGGAGCCAGAGCAGAAGGCAGGGAGAAACAGACAATAAAGAACAAATGAGAAGGGACAGTATTAGCTGGTGAGGGTGACGTAAACAGAGTGAGGTGGCTGCAGGTGGCTGAGCTCGTCATGCACCAAGAAAAACAGAAGGTCTTAAGGGAACCCTTAGGTAAGTGAGGGCCTGAATGACTGGACAGAGGCTGCCGTGTGACAGCAGTTCAGGAGAAACCAGTAGGAGTGGGGCGACGGGCATCAGGACAATGTCTAAACTTGGTGTAAACAACCAGTGGCCTGTTTACTGCCATGAGACAGGCTGCAGAGGAGTGCCATGGAAGGGGGGTGAGAAATGGTAGAAAATTGACAATTCTCTCCTGTCACATTAAGTTTAAGATATCAGATGGTGGCCTTCAAGATGCTTCTAAGCATAAGGAAAGTATTAGATGGAGGCCAAGAGGGATTTAGGTAAAAAAAGTATTAAAAGTAAAGACCCTCAGGTTGCAATATGCATCATAAACATCATCCTCCTTCAATATCCTTGAGGTTGTTACAGATGAGGGCAGAATATTGGTTAAGAGTAAACAAAACAAAACAAACAAACAAAAAACCAGAAACTCAAAATGAAATTGCCAGTAACAGGGGCCGGCTGTCCCGATGACATCCTACGGGCTAGCAGATGATGGATAAATTGGAAAAGGATAGAAAAGCAGTCTCTCTCTCTCTCTCAATAGATATTTATGCATATATACATACACACACACATGCACGCACTCATATATAGTAGTTGGTAGAGATTAAATAAATGTACTTGATAATAATTACAATAATGTTTTGGCAATTGAGCAAAAATGCTCATTAATCTAGGTAATTAAAAGAATGAAGTGTAGGCAGTGAGAAACCCAGTGGTAGACGAAAGGATTACTGTCCCATTAAACATAGTAACTATGGAGAGAGATGGATTGATCCAGGATTTTACAGCCCAAGAGTATAGTGAAGAAGAACCTCAGAAGATCCATCTTTGAGCTTGTACTTCTTACAACAGCCTAAGATTTCTTCTTCCCGCCATCTGCTTGTGTGTGTGAGTTCCCAGCATAGTTTTTGGCTACTATTTCTCTAAGCAAACATGTGATTCTAATGAAATTTGCTGAATTTCAAGCAGCCACACGTGGATGAAAGCTGCCCAAATTGGATATTTGTGGAATGCTGATTTTCCAAACATACCAACATTTGGTAATTATCATCAGACCTATTCATGCAAGTTTAAAAGTGGAAATAAAATTAAGAGAGATGCAATAGGAACCTCAAATGACCTCGCGGGTAACCCTCGGAGGCAATCAGGCCTTGGGTGAAGGCGGAACCAGCAGGTCCTATGTGGCTCGCCGTTCGTCTGAGCTCAGCTGCTCCTGGAGATCTTCTTAACAGAAACATCTGCCATTTCCTGTTAAAACCCCACACGTAGGGTGGAGAGGGTGGGGTAGCATCGCACTAACTGATCGACTACAAGCAAGTGGTAATAAGTACATTTCTAAATTGGTGTAAATCTGTGTTTGTATTCTTCCCTAATCTCAAAGTTTACCAAGGCCTGCCCCTTTCTGAGTTTTGTTTTGCTTTTGGTCTGTTTCAGCGGCTCAGTATAGAGGTTTGGAATAATAATACCCTGGGCAAGATCTATTAGTTATCATCATGTAACAAGTCACCCAGCGCTTAGATACTGGGAACAGCAAACACGTCTTTTCTGTGGATTGAGAGTCTCGAGGTGGCTTAGCCACGTGGTTACCACACAAGGTCTGTCAAAAGGCTGTGGCAAAGTGCTGGCCGGGGTTGCTGCCATCTTGGAAGATGTGCCTCCAAGGCCACACCTGTGACTGCTGTTCCGTGCCAAGTGGGCCAACCCAAGGGCTGCCTCGAGACGTGGGAGCTGGCGGCCCCCACGGTGAAGCCGCGCAAGAGACTCCAGAGAGAGCCTAAGATGGACGCCACGGTCCCCCAGCAGCACACGCTGGCAGCGGCCTCCCATCACTCCTGCATCTTCTGTTAACATTCATGAGAAGAGGCGTGTGTGGGCGTCTGAATTTCAGAAGGCAGGGCCACTGGGGACCATCCCCCAGACCGACTGGCTCCCACACGGTAAGTCACAGGACCTCATGCTGTCCCTAGGGGCCAGCGCTCTACAAGGGTTTCAATTTACCCAAATCCAGAATGTAGCAAAAGTGAATGACATGGATCAGCCCGAATCGAAAAGCCCACGTTTTTCCAGTTCATCCAGTGGCGATGTAATAGATTTATACTGATAGCTCTACCCCAAATTTTATCTCAACTGTTAAGATAATTCAAGGGCTTAGCAGGCTACTTCTCTAGAACATTTTTTATCCAATAAATGTTGCCCAGCGACCCCGTCAGTGCCATATACTGTTATGACCACTGCCAATAAAATAAAGTTCCCCCAGGGAGGCACCTGTGGTTCAAAGGAGTAGGGCACCAGCCCCATATGTTGGAGGTGGCGGGTTCAAACTGAGCCCTGGCCAAAAACTGCAAAGAAAAAAAAACCCCAAAGTTCCCCAGCTGAGAGGAATTCATAATTCAGTGAGGAAAACAAACTTAGGAGTAGATAGTAACAACCTACCATGAGTCATTGAACACAAAACTCTAGAACCCAGAGAAAGGAGAAAATACTTGCCTTAAATTGCACAGGGATATGGCATTTGTGATGGAGAAATGGGTCTTAACAGATGAGTAAGAGGCAAGAAGACAGATGGGCGTGACTGGGGTTGCAGGTAGAGAGAGGAGTGTGCTGAAAACCTACGTTCAGGACGGCATCGCAGGAGAACGTGCAGCTGTTTACACCCACTTTGTGTGAGCTTTGTAACCCCAGGGAGGTGGGTGACTATGACTTTGCTTCATCCCCCATAAAATGCGATGCAAGAAGAGAGCCCACGCACGTGTTAGTGTAAAGATAAATAAGAATAAAGCACTCGGGACAGTGGCTGGCACAAATAAGTGGCCCGAAGGAGCATGACTTTTGGCATGGTACTTTGGGGACATTAACACACAAAATCTCTAATTGTTGCTTATCAGGACTTTTGCTAAAGACACTTTCTGACTCTGTCCAAAAGCCATAGGATTGCCAGGTATATTTTTAAAGTTTTAAGTACATAACATAATTAGACTTAAGAGCAAAATACTCCCCGTTAGAAAGGAAGAACAAATCTGTGGTGGTGATGAGAGGAAACGGGAGCTATAGAGCCCGTGGGCTGATACAGACTGATTGAAAAGCGACAGGGCCAGAGTTCAAACACCTGCACAGAGTGTCAGTTGAAGCCCCCCACCTCATTTGTGGCCAAAATTCTGCATTTGGTTCTGGGAATAAAACTAGGAGAAGATACAGAGTTGGCCTGTCTGTAAGCTGAGACAGAAAAATCATTAAAATGTAGACTATGAACTTAGCTTAGAAGCAAGCCACCCTTCCCAGGTCACAGAGGGAAGCAGAATCAGGGATGGGAAATCAGAACTGTGAGATTTAAGGCTCAAATCCATAATGACCTTGAGGTGGGGAAAGTCTGAACTGAGAAACTCACATAAGTCTGGGTTGCTCCTGGGCTGCGGCCTCCTGAAATACAAGGCTGTGGGTAAGGGCAGCTTTGAGAGCGCCCATCAGGGGATGGCACTCTGGGACTCCACGCAGCTCTTAGGAAAGATGGCACCATAGGAGGTGCAGGAATCTTCAACACACACAGAGAAACCAGCACAGCTGAGTCTTTTATTTATTTATTTTTTTGCAGTTTTTGGCCGGGGCTGGGTTTGAACCTGCCACCTCCGGCATCTGGGGCCGGCACCCTACTCCTTTGAGCCACAGGCACTGCCCAGCACAGCTGATTCTTGATTCTTGTCTTTCAAGCTAGTTACAATGAATGTTACTGCCAACATTGGCTTAGTGAATACCGAATTGCTTCCCCTGTGAGCTGCCAGTCGCGTCATTATTTGTCGTCTGATCAATATAGGATCTTGGTTCCCATTCATTCTATTTGTATTTATTTCTGTTTCAATTTCTTGTTTTCTGTTCTACATTGTGTTGTTAATTCTTTAACATTGAACTCATGACGGATAGCACTGTAACTGGATTCTGAAGGAAGCTTATGGAACACAGGGGCTTTTCTGTAAGGGACGCCCCGCCTTCTTGGACTGGGAGCACTGGACAGCACCCAGCACCACTGTGGGCCATTTGAAGCAGAGAAATCAGTCGCAAAAGCACAGAAATAGGAATAACATAGCACTAAATGTGCTGTGAAAAGGACGTTCGTTTACAGTTTAAGAGCTGAAACAAGAAGGCAGAGGGTCGCCCTTTTCTGCTTCAAACAAGAACATGAATATCAAATGACACTTTTCACTCCACCTGCCCATGTTTGCCAACGACAGCAATGCTGTCTCCAGTATTGGTTTGTGGACTCCAGATAGATGTTAGTGAGTCAGTGAAGTCGCAAACACAAGTCCACAAATAATGGGGTGGTTTATTGGCTCCTCCATAATACAGCCTACGGGTCCAATGAACGGAATCATTTGCATTTAATGACCTCGAGCAGGGTCCTCAAACTACGGCCCGCGGGCCACATGCGTTGGTGTGAATTGTATTTGTTCCTGTTTTGTTTTTTACTTTAAAATAAGCTATGTGCAGTGTACGTAGGAATTTGTTCATAGTTTGTTTTTTTTTAAACTATAGTCTGGCCCTTCAACAGTTTGAGGGACAGTGAATTGGCCCCCTGTTTAAAAAGTTTGAGGACGCCTGACCTAGAGAGATGAGATTTTGGAACAGGTTAGAAATATTGGAAGAAATGGAATCCATGAAACAAGAACAAAATTATAAAAAGGAATAAACTAATATGGAAAAGAAACCAAAAATTTAAAGTTGGAAAGTTCTGTCATTGAAAATAAGAACTCAATAGATGGGTTAGAAAAGGGAGACTTTTCACATAGTAAGTAAAAAAGAATTAGAAAGTTAAAAGGTAAACTTTAGGAAATTATCTAAAACGTACATCAAAAATGTTTTAAAATAAAATGGAAGTTAAGATATACATAGCATAGATGAACCAACGTTCTTTCATAGCTGTTCCAGGAAAGAAGAAATATTTGAAAAGACAGCTAATGAGAATTTTCCAGATTTGAATGAAGATTTCCAGATTTGAACTGAGAGAGAGCAAGGGGCATGTTTAAACCTGCTTAGTTTCAAAAAGGAAAATCAGACCTGAATGCGAGGATTTTTATCTCGTATCCTCACCAATGTTAGAATACATCGGAATTCCTGGCGTTGTCAGAACATATGAATTTTGGCAATTTAATGGATTTGACATTGGATGCAATTGTGGTTTATCTTCCAATTTTATGATTCTGATGAGGTTGGTATCTATTTAAATGTTCATTGCCCCTGCCTCAGGGCCCCTCCTCCATCCACACCCTGGGGGACACACTCAGTGGATTGATTTCCTGGGTTCCCTGATCCCAGCCCAGCCTGTGAAACAGCTGGGCCTGCCACGGTGCTGGGGCTGGTCATGCTCAGCATTGCCCTTGCTACATGTTCCTGGAAAAAGAGAACATCTTCCCTCTCCCAAGAACGCTAGCCCCAGGGGTGCCCTGAATATACTGGTTCCACATGGGATCCTGGTCACAATATGTGCGGAAGTTTCTAGATGCCATTACGAGTTCTCTCACCCAGGAGCCCCAAGAGAAAGCTTCTAGGTGGACATTTAATCGCACAGTGTTTTTAATGAAAGGCAAGAAATTTTTCAACATTGTTGATGTGCTAAAAGCTTTCCTTTGCCCAACTGACACGCTATGGTGATTCCAGTTGTACATGTGCTTTCTCAGTTAACAATGACTTCGGATCTCTCCCTCCAGGTGTGTCTCCATTGTGAGTAAGCACAGTATCTGTGTGGAGGCCCCGGCAGGAGGATCCCTTGAGCTCAGGAGTTGGAGGCCAAACTATGCAAGAGTGAGAGCCATCTCTAATGAAAAGACAAAAACTAGCCCTGTGAGGTAAAAGAGTGACACTCTGTCTCCAATGAAAAAAAAGTGTATAAAATATATACTGCGTATATAATACATAATATATACTGCATATATAATACATAATATATGTATACGTCATTATATATGTGTATGTATACACACCCACACTGTATTCATACTATGGTTGGAAATAGTAGGATCTTGACCAGCAGTCAATGTGAGCAAGAAACAGATAAATAAGATTTTGTTTTGCGTTGCAATTTTGCCCCTAAGCAGGCTTTCCAAAGAGGTGTTGGAAGGAAAACTAACCTCACCACCTTCAACTCCACCATCCTGAAAAAATATTGCAACAATCTTTTGACCATTCTGGACTGTACCAACTTTTTCCTTGGTTTAAAAAAGCTTGAAGAGGCCGTTCCTTGGAACCCTGCATTTTTCTTCCGCAGGTCAGTACCTGTTACCAGAACGTTAGTAGACTTTTTGGTTGAACACAGAGGTCCATTAACGGCCCAGTTGGCTTGGCCTGGAAGTAAAATGGGCCATGTACAGAGGGTCTGGAAAAACAAGTACTTGCCCAAAACGGCTGAGAGAGCACGTGTGTTCTCACGCACACCCTCGTGTCAGCTGTGTGAGCAGAGATACAGTTGTATGGAGTTTGGCCTTTTGGATTTGACTCCAACTCAAGGGAAGATCTTCCACACCATTATGATGACATTCACCACCAGTGGCTGGAGTCCTACCTGCTGAGTTTCAGCAGGCTCGCCCAGCTGATGGTCACGCTGTTCCCAGGACAAGGCCAAATGGCTGTTTAAAAAGTGCTCCCAAATCAACCAAATAGTCTCAGAATAGAACCCTAGAGAATGCCTTAGAAGGATCATCTGCCATTTTAAAGACAAGAGATGGTTTTGAGCTACTGGTTTAGGAGTTGAAACAGATTTTTAGCAGGACAGAGGCATTGAAGCCACATGATTGAAACTTGATCAGCAAAAAGAACGGTGCACTTGGAACTACACTGCTGAAGAAATGGTTTTAAGCATTTTCATGTTTGTATTTTAATAATAAACTGCGTTCCATTTTTAATTGGCAAGGTTCCCAATTATCTCTAAATATTTGTTAAAGATGTCTTTCCCTTCTGAGAAGTGCTAGTTTATATCTTTTGCTCATTTTTCTAGTGGTCTGTTTATTTTTATTCTGAATGACTCATAGCAATTCATTTATTAGGCTGGACCATAAGAAATAACCAAAATGTTACCATTATTGACAGACAAAAGGGAAAATTCCACATGGATCAATCTAATATATCTTGGGGGAAAGTCTCTTTTTGGATATGAATGATAAAAATAAAAACAACTTCCAGGGGCGGCACCTGTGGCTCATGGAGTGGGGCGCTGGCCCCATATCCCGAAGGTGGCAGGTTCAAAACGGCCCTGGCCAAACTGAAAAACAGAAAAAAAATAGCCGGGCATTGTGGCAGGTGCCTGTAGTCCCAGCTACTTGGGAGGCTGAGGCAAGAGAATTGCCTAAGTTCCAGGGGTCCTCAAACTACGGCCCACGGGCCACATGCGGCGGTGTGAATTGTATTTGTTCCCATTTTGTTTTTTACTCCAAAGTAAGATATGCATGGTGTGCATAGGAATTTGTTCATAGTTTTTTTTTTAAACTATAGTCCGGCCCTCTAATGGTCTGAGGGACAGTGAATTGGCCCCTTGTTTAAAAAGTTTGAGGACGCCTGGTAAGCCCAGGAGTTGGAGGTTGCTGTGAGCTGTGTGATGCCATGGGACTCTACCGAGGGTTATAAAGTGAGACTCTGTCTCTACAAAAAAAAAAACAAAAAACTCCCAGTTTCCTGCTTATCATTCGCTATAAACTCCTGGTTTCTTTGATGACTGTGTTTTGAATTTTATTGTAGGCAGACATATTAATATCATCTTGTAGATTGGTGGATTGTGGATTTTCAATAAATCCTAGCACTGTGACAAGAAGAATATTCTCTGATAATTTTATATAAAAATATTTGAAGCTCTGATTTTCAAATTTAAGCCTTTAAGCAACACGGAATACATTTTAAAATATAGTGTGAGTGGATAGCCAATTTCATTTCCCTTGTTATAAGAAAGCAATTATCTCTAGCCCTATTTATTGAATTGTCCAAGCTCTTCTCACGGATGTGTAATATAAATTTGGTCATATTTAAGTGTTCATATATATTTAGGTCTATTCTCAGCTCCTTATTCTGTTCCACGGTCTATTCCGTGGCTAATTAGTTTAAGGATTTGTTTTTCTACCTTGATATCCAGAAGGGCAAGGTTCCCAATTATCTCATTTCTTCTTACAGAGTGTTTGTTTTTATTCCTGACATTTAGTTTTACAAATAATTTGAAAACTACTTTTCAAATTTCACAATATACCTGTTGGTGTTTATTTAGGACTGTAGTTGCTATGAGATAATTTGGGGGAAGAAATGAATTTCTAATACTGAGTCTTATTAAAAGGGTATAATAAAAACATGAGATAGTAATCCTCATGATTCATGTGAGAAAACTTTGAAATCCTGGTGTATGTCTGTTGAATTAACCCTTTTATCATTATAAGAATCCCTCTTTAAATCTTGTAGTGTCTTCTGTTAAAAATCTGTTTTTAAAGCTTTCCTTAACATTTGTCTGATATGTATTTTCTTGCCCTTTTGCTCGCAAACTTATTTTTATGGAAGATAGTTGGTTTTAGTGTGTCTTTGTTATTCCAACTTCTCAAGTATTGTCTTTTAATTTAGTTCTTACCTGGTACATTTACATTTAAATACATTGCATTTTAATGCAATTCTTAGTTGAACTGAATTTCAACATGTGGTTTAGTTTTTTGGTACTATCCTTTTATCTTTATTCTTCTTTGCCTGCTTTCTTTGTGATTAGTCAGTTGTTTATTATTGTTTTAAATTCCTGTATCTTTTGTTAATTTTTATTAATTATTCTAGAGATTACACTATCCGTCCTAATGCATGACAGTGTATTCTGAATTCGCATTTTTCCACATTATGAGCAACATACAATTCTTACAACAAAATTTAAACACTGTTCCCTTCCCTTCCTTTTTCTACTATTGCTGGTATATATCTTACTTTTGGCTGTGTTATAAATCCTAAAACACATGGATATTATTGACAATTTAAACAGTAGTATTTTTGCAACTTAATAACACAGACTTTTATATTTTCTGACAAATTTTTCTTTGTAAGTTGTTGTTATTTATTTTTGAATCTCTGTTCCTCTGTCTGAGAAAAAATATTCTTTATTCCATTATTTCTTTCTTCTCCTGGGGTTCCAATTATGTTTTTCAGACCATTAATAAGGTTGCACACTTTGTTCTTTTTCTGTTGGTCTTAGACATGCTCTTTTCTGTCTGTACCTCTGTTACTATCATGTTTATTGTGCATCACACAATGAACATTTTCCTCGTATATCCATTATACTACTCAGCGTATCCAATATATTCTTAACTTCAGGTATTGTACTATTCAATTCTGAAATGTTTACTTGATTTTTCTCAGAGAAGCTATTTCCCTGTAAGAGTTATTCACATTTTTACCTACTTTGTTCTTGTTTTCCTGTGTTTCATAATTGAGCTGGGACAATTGCTTTTTATAATGAGGAAATGAAATAATTATTTAGAAATTTTTGTCTATATTTCAGTTCTTCTGTGGGTCTGCATCTGTTGACCATTGTCATTTGTGATCATGTGTCATATTTTCCTGCTTTTTTGGTAATTTCATATTTTTTTTATTTTTTATTTTTACATATACATGTGTTTATTTGGTTTCCACTTTTTGCCTTCACAAAATCAAAAAGGCTTAACATTTAATAACAATAACAATGTTTAAGATGAGGACTATAAACAGAAACCTCGTAAAAAATGAACAAAGATAAATACATTCAGAAAAGAAATCAGACAATTGCTGCAATAAAATTTTGAGCAATGGTAATAATAACAATGCCAAAAAAGTAACACTCACATTGTCAAATAAGAGTATGTCTATTATAGAATGCTTTGACTCTGAGGTTCAGTATGGAGTCATCGGTTAACTTCTTATACATTTCATCATTTTAAATTAGTTGGTGAACATTGTGGCTAAAAACCCCATGGATGCTGGGGGGGGTATTACCTTTCATTTCTCTGATAGCCGGGGTGAAAGGCTGATCTATCTGATGCGGTCAGGAGTTGAGCTCGGTCAGGAATGGGTAGAAGCTTAACTTGGGTTTCCATTCACCGTGACCCTTTGGTGAGAGCCGAGCTGTGTGCTACAGTGGGCCTGGAGGCATTTATATATATACCACAGAGTTCTTAACTCTGCCTTGGCCAGGCGGCTCTAATTCTCTTTCCTTTATGCCCATTCCTGAATGTCCTGAGGAATGGGTGTAAAGGAATGGGAATTAGAGCCGCCTGGCCAAGGCAGAGTAACAACTCCGTGGTGTACTTACCTCTGTTACCCCTAAAGGGCTTTTCCATTTCTGAACTGAGTTTCTTTAGAGTTTTTTCTTCCACAGCTCTCTGATGTCCTTAAATTATTATTATTATTATTATTATTTTAATTTATTGTTGGGGATTCATTGAAGGTACAAGAAACCAGGTTACACGGATTGCATTTGTTAGGTAAAGACCCCCTTACAATCGTGTCTTGCCCCCAAAAGGTGTGGCCCACACCAAGACCCCACACCCCTCATTAAATTATTTTTAATTTTAAAATTTATTTATTTCTTCCTAATGGATATGGTGGGGATGATGATTTGCTGTCATCTTCCAGATTCTTACTAAGCACCAAGTGGCTGTGTATTAATTTTTTTACAGTATGACAAACTCTTAAATACTAATGATATCTAGTGTGTTGGCAGATCCAGAGAGAAAGCTATGGTATATGTACACCGTGGAATACTATTTAGCCATTAAAAAGATGGAGATTTTACATCTTTTGTATTAACCTGGATGGACGTGGAACACATTATTCTTAGTAAAGCATCACAAGAATGGAGAAGCAAGAATCCCATGTACTCAATTCTGATATGAGGACAATTAATGACCTAGTACATGGTGGGGGGTGAAGGATGGGGAGAGCAGAGAGAGGGAAGGAGAGAGGGGGCGGAGGACATGGGGGGTGTGACACACCTCTTGGGGGCAGGACATAATTATAAGAGGGACTTTACCTAACAAATGCAATCAATGTAACCTGGTTCTGTGTACCCTCAATGAATCCCCAACAAGAAAGAAAGAAAGAAAGAAGGAAGGAAGGAAGGAAGGAAGGAAGGAAGGAAGCCAGCCAGCATGTCCTGGTCAGCACTGCTCACCTGTGGGGAGAGTCCTGGGACTGAGAAGCTTAGGGCTGATTTTCATACTTTTTTTTTATCATGACTTACACCTTTTACAATAAGAATCCATTGCTTAATAACTGAGTAATATGAAATACACCAAAAGATAGAAAAATAGCAAAAATAAAGCTAATATTTATCTTTTTTTCCAAAAAAATATTTAATTTTGGAACCAAAAGAAGGAGTTTTAAAGAAATAAACCAGGGCAGCACCTGTGGCTCAAAGGAGAAAGGCGTTAGCTCCATACGCCAGGAGTAGCAGGTTCAAACCCAGTCCTGGTGAAAAACCGCAAAAAAACCAAAACCAAAACCAAAACCGAAAACAACAACAAAAAAGAAATAAATCAATTTAATTATTTAAAAGTTAAAAGTCTATGAAAATAACTTGAAAGGCCTAAAAGGAATGTAATCTTTCTATAAATATAAAAGTCCTATAAAACATCACATATAATGTAGAATGTAAAACTCACAATATGAAAAAGAAACTTTAAGATTTAATACATAAAACTCACAAAAGACTATTATACACAAGAGAATCATAATTAAGTTTATAAGTGAACAATTTTAGCCTAGATTGAAGTAAATAAATACCCATAAAATCTATGAGTTTCTTTGGGCATAGGTAAAAATTTCCATAAAGTTTAATCAAAATCATAATTCTCAGTTCTGTTAAGATGAACATAAAATGGCCCTAATGTCAAAACACATTGTTAGCGGAGTAAAATGCCATTTTGTAACATTTATCAAGATCCACGTAATGCTCATAACATTTGATTTCCTTAACTCATTCTGGGGAATGTGTCCAAATAAACTCTTCCGAGAAATGAAGAGAAAAACTATATACATCATGTGGTCATCTCAGTATTATTTGTAACATCAAGAAAAATTCAATAATAAATGAATGAACACCTAAATTGGAACACGTTTATAAAATAGAATGATATATATTTATTTAAATTAGTGTTCATGAAATACAAAAGCACAAAAATAGAAAGAAACTCTACTGGTAAGTTAAAGAGCAGCCTACTACCTGCAGACAAGTGAAATGAATACATGTGTGTAGGCAGGTCCAGGAAGCAATGAACAAGAATGAAAGTACTTATTTTGTTAAAATGATAAGCTTATTGGTTTATGGTATTTTTCTCTTTTAAAGTGTTGTTAATAACATTGATATTTGCCATCATGATAGAGGGACTGGAATTCGTATGTAACTTTTGTGTTGTGAAGTTGATGTTAAGTCTATTGTTTCTGGAATCCATGTTTTCTTCTCTTACTTTAAAAATAGGATGTATTTCTGTCCCTGACCTTTTAGGAACTTTCTAATCCTTGGTAGTTTTTACAAGATCTCAGATCGTATTTCAACGGTCACACCTCCGAAGGCTGCCTGTTCTCTGGGAAGACGTTATTCTCAGCATGAAATTAGTCAAAGCAGCCACTTGCTGGTCTATATTCTTCTCTCCTAATTCAATATTTGTATCCCTCTTGCTAATTTTTTGTGTATTTTCTTTTATTTAGACACTTACCTTATGGAAGAAAAAGAGAAGAAAATATTATTTATAAAGTTTTACCTTTTTCTCTGTCATCTGATGACATATATTACTATTACTAAGTAATTAGTAATTCACCTTGCCATTCCACATGCAGCTTGAAAAGCACTTCTTGTTCCTTTGGTCTTAACTTTGCCCCCTGTTGTCCTTGGTTTCTGACAGACGCCATCTATGACCCTGCACTTCTCCACTCACTGCTGACGTGCACGCGTTTAAGGGTAGGTTAAACCTTTCTTGATGGGATTTGCCCAGACCCTGCGGATGGTCACTGTCTCTCCTCTTTCTGTTTATTGTACATCATTTCACTTAAAGGAACTTCTAAATGCACTTGACTTTTAATTTTTTTAATAAAATTTCAGGCTCTGATATTAGATCTAATTTTTTTCTTCAAGTTTTCAGAAGGGGGTCTGGTAGAAGAGAATGGGGGAAAAATGACTATTTTAAAGTTGAAATAATTTTCTTAAAGATAAGCCTGTGAGAAGTAAAATATGGTTCTATTTATATAACAATAGTAATTGGAAAAGCCAAGACTTTTCTTAACTACTTTTTTTTGTATGATTCTGATACACGGCATCACACAAGGTACATACGAGTGACGGAAAACACACAATGAGATTGTGACACTATAGACCTCTCCGACTTTTTCCAGGGTCATGTGTTTCTAACTGTGTTGTAATTCCCACGGAATTTTCTAATTTCGGTGACGTTTGTCAACTTCTTCTCTAGCGTGTGTTTACAAATCAGGCTGATTAAAAGCAAAATAATGATATAGTGAGTAATTTTTTAAAACTTGAAAATTATTAATATTCTAAAGAGATAAAACTTTGGCTACTGGAAATGTCCATTATCTTAACCCATTTAAAGGGAAGATCAACGAATGAACAAAGTAAAATGTTTTTGTCTGTTTCCAACCTCTTATTCTTCCTTTAAAAAAATCTCCGTCGAAAATAATACACTTATCTGGGCATAATAATTTTTTTTTTTTTAGAGACAGAGTCTCACTTTGTCACCCTGGGTAGAGTGCCGTTGCATCACACAGCTCACAGCAACCTCCAACTCCTGGGCTTAGGCGATCCTCTTTCCTCAGCCTCCCGAGTAGCTGGGACTACAGGTGCCCACCACAACGCCCGGCTATTTTTTGTTGCAGTTTGGCCAAGGCCGGGTTTGAACCTACCACCTTCCCACCTTCAGTATATGGGGCTGGTGCCCTACTCCATGAGCCACAGGCGCCGCCCTGGGCATAATAAATTTATTCTACCTTTGAGGTTTGGAGAGCCTACCCACAAGGAATATTTTCAATCTTCTGCTCCTTATATTAACTCACTGAATTTAACACTTATAAAATAAAGTGTATTCCTGAACATGAAACATTTTTATTGAAGAGATTTTGTGATAATTTCAATCACCCTATAGAGTCTTTGATCTATCATAACACCCCAAAATTGAGAGTCTCATGCTCTACCAACTGAGCTAGCTGGGCGCCTTCACCCCAAATTTAAATGTAACATGAGTTGAATATAAAACCATAAGTAGAATTTAAGGCTTTAATGCTATTTGCTGATGAAAATGTAGTCAGCCAGAGAATAATTACTACCCCTGCCAAACTCTTAGCCTAAATTCAGTTTCTTTGATGATAAGCTAGCGTATCTTTCCCCTTTCAAGCCTGTGACCGAGGAGACGGGTACGTGGGTTACACTGATCAAGATGTTGTATGTGGGAACTACCGGTCAATGGTCTGTCATGGCCAAGAGACAATGAGTGGGAGGGTGGGAGCCGAGGGTTAGACACACACAGGCACACACATGTATAAATACGCACACACATTTTTAGGGATAGGTCTGTACGCTGTAACCATCAAAATATTTACATCCTGGTGCTTCGATGAATTATCCCTTCTCATTCCTCCTAAAACAACAGAGAAACAATCTTCTGTAATTAAAATTATATAAGCCTCCCAAGAACAGGGGTGAGCCCTAATTTTCAGGGTGGTGCAAGGAAGAAAGAGGAGTAACAATAATCTTCTCGTTACCAAATGGTTACTGAGATTTTTGGTGTCACTGCAGAGCTTTGAACAAGCACTACCTCAGTGGGGGGAAGAGAGCAGAATGGGGTGCCTCGCACTTGTCAAAGGAAACAAGGCTCAGCAGGGGAAGGGGGAGGCAGCCCCCTCACCTCTGGTAAGGAGCTTTCGGAGGTTTTACGAAGATGAAGAGGGACTGATGAAGCCTGCTGGAATAAAAAGAGAGAAGAGGCAAATGAGAGGACGAGAGGGGGCCCGCTGCGCTCTGCACACACCAGACAGCCCACCCACGGCCAGTGGAAGGGTTTTGTGGTGGTGGCATTGAAAGGCCACAGCCTTAACTGCCAGGCTGACCCCAGTGGGTGATCCCCACCGTTCGGTAATCGTTGCTTGTAAGCGATTAATTTCCTGCAATATTTTTTATCTCATTTAACGCTCCTGGCGTTCAGAGTTGGAGTCACTTTGCATGGTGCAGACCTGTCAAAGCCTCAGTTGTGTACCTGGCAAAAGTCCACTCTGCATTTTTATTCATCCTTCTGGTTTGAGATGCATAAATGCCACCGATGGACTCATAATATCTTACCAGAAAATGAAGTTTCGAGAACTGATTTACTTCAGTTTACTCTTTATTTTAGAGATGCAAGAACTCTTCCCCAAACTGGCAAACAACTTCTCATGACCCGGTTTAGCAGATTTAACTTGCCAAGTAATAGACTGAGCATAGCTGAGAATGAGAGGTTATGGCAGGAAGGGTGTGTGGGTGGGGCGGGGAGGGTAACTTTAGCACTAAGTACTGTGTGGAAGAATTTACTGCAGCCTGGGAAGTGCCTGTGGCTTAGTGGGCAGGGTGCTGGCCCACATACAGAAGGTGGCAGGTTCAAACCTGGCCCTGGCAAACTGCAACAAAATAATAGCCAGGTGTTGTGGCAGGCGCTTGTAGTCCCAGCTACTCAGGAGGCTGAGGCAAGAGAATCGCCTAAGTCCAGGAGCTGAAGGTTGCTGTGAGCTGTGTGACACCACGGCACTCTACCGAGGGCGATAAAGTGAGACTCTGTCTCTTAAAAAAAAAAAAATTACTGCAGCCCAATTCATAATTGCCAATTCATGGAAGCAGCCCAAGTGCTCATCAACCCATGAATGGATTAATAAATTGTGGTATATGTACACCATGGAATACTATGCAGCCTTAGAAAAGGTGGAGACTTTACCTCTTTTATGTTTACATGGATGGAGCTGGAACATAGTCTCCTTGGTAAAGCATCTCAAGAATGGAAGAAAAAGTATCCAATGTACTCAGTATTATTATGAAACCAATTTACGATCACCCACACTTTTCATATGAAAGATAAAACACAACTACAGCCCAGGATGAAGGAAGGAAAAGGAGGGGGATGGGAGGGGAGGGGGGAGGTCAGGTGGAGGGGAGTAATCAGTGGGACCTCACCTATGGTGTATATTTCAAGGGTACATGTCAAATCTATTATGAGTAGAGTATAAATGTCTTAACAGAGTAAGTAAGTGAGGTGAAGGCTGTGTTAACCAGTTTGATGTAAGCATTCCAAATTGTATATAAAGTCAGCACATTGTACCACATAAATGCATTAATTATAATTAAATGCATTAATTATGATTTAATAAAAAAAAGAAATATTGTTTTTCCTATCACTAGGCTCATGACTTAGGCCTCTATAACAAAAGACATATTAACAAAAGAAAAGTCCACAGATGTATTCAATGTAAGTTTTTTTTTGCAGATTTTGACTGGGGCTGTGTTTGAACCTGCCGCCTCGAGCATACGGGCTGGCGCCCTACTCCTTTGAGCCACAGGCGCCGCCTTCAATGTAAGTTTTGTGTGACACAAGAGCCTTCAGAAATTGAGACCCAAAGAAACAGGAAAACTTGTGCATTTTTATGCTAAGTTTGATGAGGAGTGGAGAGCCACTGGGAAATCGAGGACAAAGGGGTGGGCTTTAATGGTAATAAACTAAACGGTGGTGGGGGGGCGTTTAGACAGGCCTCTTTCTCCAATCTCTTCTCTGTGTCCCTCTGTCTTCAGATAAGGACGCTCCTTCCTTTGGGTACAGAGAGGCACCACTTGAATGAGGTGTTACGTATGACCAGCTCCAGGGGAGAACAAGGGGAAGGCGGGAATGGCCTTCTTGCTTCTGCCCTTTTCTTAAATGCCAAGGTGTCTTCAATTTGAGTAGTGTGTCCCAAACCTCATCTTGTTGCCACCTAACCAGGGTCATCCGCTTGCTGCACAGAGGAAGCCGATTCCCGGAGGCAGCAGGGTTAAAGCAGAGAAAGAGTTTATTCCACACAGGACTAGCAAGGAGAGAGGAGGAATTTCTCATATCCACCTCCCCGAGAATCAGGGAGACGGTTTTGAGAGCAGTTTGCCAGGCAGGGATGAAGTAATTAGGTTTGCTGATTGGCTAAGTTTCTGACAACTGTATAGCGGTATGGAAATCATCTTCTTGTGTTGCTTTAGCTCCTAGGGGCACGATATGGGCCACTGGTCTGAGTCGGTTAGACAGTCCACTGGAATGCAGGGCCTGGAAGTTGCCTTAGAAACTACCTTTAGGGTTCTGAAAGGTGAGGAGAACCACCAGCTGTGACTCCAGAGTAGCAGTTCCAGAGAACCAAACAAGAAGATATTATTGCTACTGTCAAGCAAATGAGAGGGCAGTGGCTGAGGATTGTTATTTTTGGGGCCCTTAGTCTAGTTCTTGTCTTCATCAATTTGTAAGGGTGGTTTCAATCTGTGCTCTGCTCAAGGAGGATGGAGTTGAATATGGTATTTCCTGTAAGAAATTTTTGGCAACTAACAAAAAAACACGTAAAACCCTCGTGGCCCAAGTTTCCGTGGAATTGTACGGAAGATGAAACAACATCTGCTCTGGCTCCACATTTTTCAAATGACATCTAGTTCCTATTGACCCAGGTTGGTAAGGCCAAACGAAGCTGATTCTCCCCATTCTCAGTCTAGAGTTCATTGTCCAATGACACCAAGTCTTCCTTCTTCCTAACAGATGTTCAGCGATCTAAAGCTTATTCTGCAGATTGTGAACAATAACTATCGTTTTTGTTTCCCTCTTTTCTCAAAATTCAAAAAACACCACTGGAGAGTTGTACAATAGTCATGGTGGTCTTTATAAGTTAATTTACATCAGCATCGAACTCAGAAAAGGCCCATCTGAAGTCTGTCTGCAATGCCATGTTTGTAAAAGAGTAGGCTTAGGTTGAGCTGAGTCTGTTTTCACAGACTGGACGTTTTCCTGAGCACTGTCTAAGTCCTCCCATCACCCAACCTCTATATTAGATGACAGCATGCTATACATTTTATATTTCCAATTGTTATCTCCCTCTGCCTTTAAATATGCTCCGGTCATTTTTCCATTTTGATGCATATGGGTCTGTCTCATTGTTAACAAAAGTTTCATTGTGTATTTGCATCATAAATTCAATGATATATTTATCTACCCTGACCGATGGGATTTTTTTCTTCTGATGTTTAAAAATTTTTATTTTAATTACTAAAAACACTTTAGTGAATGTTCTTTCAGAGATCTTCACTGATTAAAATAGGTATTTAAAGTGATCACAAGTGTGGAGGAAAGCCACAGGACCGAAAGCAACGATCTTTTCAACCCCTTTGCAGTGAGAATTGGAATATAAATAAAAGTCAGAGGAGCATTTGAGTGATTTGTTCCAAAAATGAAATTTATGTTCAGATTTTAAAATGGGATAAACTTTGTAAATGGGAGAGAAATCAGACCGCTCTCTCCCCTGCTATAGAAATAAGCCAATTTCAGCAGAGAAGACAAAACAGAAGTAATGCATTGCTAAGCAACAGAGATCGTGTTTGCATGCAAATATTGGTAGTAACAACAACAACAACAACATAAAACAGCATGCGGGAGTAACACGGGAAATGTGATATGAAGGCAAAATTGCTTACAATAAAATATGTGGGTTTGTTTTGAAGTTGTTTGGTGTCCCAGAAGTCAGCAGCTATATGTTGACACTGTGAATTAACCTGCCTCAGAGCTACCCTGACACTCAGCAGTGCGTCATTTGCATAGGAAGGAAGTCTATTCTGACAAAGACAGAGCCCAGAAAGGTGTTTGTGTATCAGCTTATCTCCTCAAAGGACCTTAACAAGAAAGTCAACTTTGTGCTGCTTCAGGCATGCCATAGGACTTGAACTCACACAATCTGAGGAACCTGGGAGCATAAATATTTCTACTAGGATGTGGGCCGTTAAACTAGATTGCTTTATTCTTTTTACTAGGAGGGACTTTTAACCTTCTAGGGGAATGCGCAGAGGCTAAGTCACTTATCCTAAGTACATTTTTTTAAAGAATGTTTTTTAGAGCAGTTTCAAGTTTGTAGCAAAATTGAGAAGAAGATATACAGAGACATTGCATATCCTCCTGACTGTGCACAGACTCCCCAGTGTCAGCACTCTGCACTAGACTGGGACATTGGTCACGCCTGGTGAACCTACCTTGACACATCATTGTTACCCAAACTCCAAAGTGGACACTATGGCTCATTCTTGGTGTTGTATATTCAATGGGTTTGGACAAATTCATAACAACAAAATCCACCATTATAACATCATATAGGACATGTTTGCTGCCCTGAAAGTCACCCGGGATCCTCCTCTCCATCTGCCCACCCCTCTGACAACCACTGAGCATTTCTGCTACCTCTACAGTTTGATCTTCTCCAGAATGACATGTATGTTGGAAAGATACAGTATGTAGTCTTTTCAGATTAATTATTATTTTCTTCATCTCTTTTCACAGCTTAATTCCTCCGTATTCCTCATTTTTAGCTTTAATATTCTATTGAGTGGACATACCACAATGTATTTATCCATTCACCTAGTGAAGGGCATCTTCATTGCTTCCACATGTTGCAACCACGAATAAAGCTACCATAGCATAAACATCTTTGTACATATTTTTGTCAGACATAAATTTTTCATTCTTTTGAAGAAGTACGATTGCTAGATTGCTTGGTAAAAGAATGTTTAATTTTGAAGAAACTACCAAACTGTCTTCCCAAGTTGCCGTACCACTTAGTATTCCCATCAGCAATGAACCAGAGTTCTGGTTGCTCTACATCCTCACCAGCATTTGGTGCCATGTTCTGATGTTGCCATTTCAATAGGTGTGGTGGTATTTTGCTGAGGTTTTAATGTGCATTTCTCTGATGACATATGGTATAAAATATCTTTACATATGCTTATTTTATGTCTGTGTATCTTCTCTGGTGAGGTACCTGTTAAGGCTTTGGCCCATTTTTTAATCAGGTTGTTTTCCTGTTGAGTTTTTAGAATTCTTTGTATATTTTGGATAACAATTTTTTTTTATCAGGTGTCTTTTGCAAGTATTTCCTCCTGGTCTGTGACTTGCCTTTTCAGTTCTTGATAGTGTCTTTGGAAGAACTTCTAATTTTAACTTAATGAAGTATCCAAACCCAACCCAAGGCCATTCTTTTCTCCTATGCTATATCCTAGACATTGTATGATTTTGCATTTTATAATTGTGTCTGGGATTCATTGTGAAGTAATTTTTGTGAAGGGTGTAAAGTCTCTGTTTGCAGAAGGGACTAGCAGTTGAGTGAGTAAAGATCTGCCCTTACCAATGTGGACAGGCATCCAGTCTTCTGAGGGCTTGAAGAGAACAAAATGTGGGAGAAAGGATGGATTCTCTTCCTTTCTCTTCTCAAGCTGGGGCACCCACCAGCTCCTGCCCTTGGACGTCAGAGCTGGTTCTCAGGTGTATGGACTCTGGGACACCATTATTCTCCTATCCAGCCCCCAGTATTTAGGCTTTTGAGCTTACCCTGAATTACACCATTGGGATTACAGATAGGATATCAGGGAATTACTTGGCCTCTGTAGATTTTATACGCACATACCCACACACATACACACACGTCACCTGTTGGTTCTGTTTCTCTGGAGAATATTGTCAAATATACATTGATCTAAAGAACAATCTGAGAGGAATTAGCTTCTTGACATTAAGTCTTCCTATTCACATAGAATAGCTTTCCGTTTAATTAGTTCTTCAATTTGTCTGGTTGGAATTTTGTAGTTTTCCTTATATAGAACTTGTATATTTTTTGTTAGATTTATACCAAAGTATTTCATTTTTGGAGGCATTAATATAAATGGTATTGTATTTTTAATTTTAAATTTCACTTCTGATGGCTGGTGTATAGCAGAGTGATTGTTTTGTTTATATTAACCTTATATCTTACAATCTTGCTATAATTGCTTATTAGTTCCGAAAGGTTTGTTATCATTGTTGTTCTTTCAGATTTTTTTTTAAGCTATAATCATGCCATCTTCCAAAGCAGTCATATTTCTTCTTCTTAATCTGTATACCTTTTATTTCCATATAATAGAATACACACGTATTACTCAGCTATATGAAGGAGTTAAGTAGAGATGGTCCTTGACTAATGGTTTGACTTTGAAGTCAATCTTCACATTTTGGACGTGAAGATGAAATAAAAGCAATACACATGCAAGAGAAACTATACTTTTAATTTTGAATTTCCATCTTTTCTTGGGTTAGTGATATGCTGTGCAGTATTCTCCCCCGGTGCTGGGCAGCAGCAGAGAGCTGGAGCTCCTAGTCAGGCACAGCATGATAGTGAACACCTGCTAGTCTGCGGGGTGCTGCACTGCCAGGAGATTCCACCCAACCATGGGCCACGTGAGTGTTCCAGACACTCTCTGGGTAGCCTAGTCAGGCACAGCATGATGGTGAACACCTGCTAGTCTGCGGGGTGCTGCACTGCCAGGAGATTCCATCCAACCATGGGCCATGTGAGTGTTCCAGACACGCTCTGGGTAGCCTAGTCTAAGCAGCGATGTTTGGTAGGTTCAGTGCATTCAGTGCATTTTGACTTACGTGACGTATTCACGTACAATGTGTTTACAGGGATGTAATGCCATTATAAACAAAAGATCATGAATAAACCTTGAATATGTTTTGGTAAGTAAAAATTTAAAAAGCCAGTCAGACAGACCATATACTATGTGATGTTCTTACAGAAGTCCATAATACAAAAATATTATAGAGACCTAAAGTCTATCCAAAGCGGAGGCAGATAGGAAGAAATATTTGATGGGTACAGTTTATTTTTGAGATGATGAAATGCTATAAAGTTTACTGTGGCAGAAGTTGCACGTATTTGTGAATATGAGAAAAATCTATTGAATTGTACATTTTAGGTGATAGATTCATGATGTGAATCGTCTCGGTAAAGCTAACGAAGGCAAAGACAACAGGAATTTTATAGGGCGAGAGACTTATCTTGGTAAGGACTCATACAAGGATGAAGAAAACGAGGGAGATATTTAGATATTTCTCTGCCAAGGACGTTCCAAGTGTAAGAATTCTGAAATAAGAGGTAAGAGAAAGAAGTCTGAATTATGAAATAAGACTCTCATCGCAATCTGTGTGTAAAGCAGCCTTTGTTTAACCTTCCATATCTGTGTGTAAAGTGAAGTGTATTCAGTTAACAACTCTGGGTGGCATTCATTCCCAGACTAGGAATGAGCTGCACTGTTTAGTTGCTAAGGGAAAAATAATGAGCTAAATGCACATGATCTCTACCTAATAAGGAGAAAAAACACTATTTGAAGACACGTTTTTTGGATGCCTCCTTAGCAATCATTTCTTACTTTCCCTTTCCCAGAGGCCCCCTTATTACTGTTTAGAAATCATCTGTTTCTGGGTAATTTGAATATACTTCCAGAACCTCATGTACCATACAACCTAGGATAAGCCAGACATTACCCTTCCCAGATACAGGAGTTAGTTAAGGGAGTGGAGATGTAATTTCCATCGTTTTAAAGAGAGTGACTCTCTGGACATTTGCTGGTAATAATTAAGCAAAGGATCACTTTGATGTGGAATTGAACAAAATAAAATCTGTAGCCCTGGTCCTGTGGGCAGCTATTGTGAGAACTTGAGGGAGCCATTCTTAGAATGAAGACAATATATTGGAGACAGAAAATATCAGGTCGTCATTAGGCACTAAATTGTGGTATCCTCAAAGCCAGGGCTACCTTTGGAATTCTATTTACATGGATAATCAATTCGTTTTATATAGAAGCCAGCTTTCCAACACTACAGTCAAAAGGTTAAGAACTGTTAGAGAGTCCAGCACCAAGAACGGGCATTCTAGTCAACAGATACAGAAATGTGAAATGTTTCTAGTCAAGGAGGTAGGGCTAAAAGTAAAATAAGGATTGTATCTCTGGCTGGGAAGTGTATACTTCTTGTTACATAGAATCAAAACAACTGGTTAAACTGCAAACTCTTGCTCCTTGGCACTTCAACTTTGCTTTCCAAGGCTGTAGCTTGGGTGTCGAGTAGAGTGTTCAGGAGTGCTGGCTGCTTCTTGGAAACTGGTAGACTTCTGGGACATCTGAGAATAGGGAGAAAGGAAAATAGGGTTTTCTAAAAGCACCTTTCTCTGCATGTAGGCTGCAATATAAGTTCATTAATAATGTAGTAATTCAGAGACCTTCAGGGTAGATGAGTCTCCATTCTACACTTCAACGACGGGGGAGTAAGTCCAAGATGCCAGTAACATTGAGAAATCTGATCTTCAGACCTCCCCCAAATGCTTCCAGTTTGCATTATTTGTCTGTCAAGGAAGTGAGTTTCACTCACTGGAAAGGTACAGCAAGGATGCGGTCGGGGGGCGAGGCAGCAACTGCCGGTGCCGTCCATGATGGTGGAGGGCGCTGGGGCCCTGGTGGAGAGATAAAAGTGTCCAGGTATGTCTTGAAATTCAAAACTGTGGTTTTAGAATGTATGTGGCTTCAGCTACTAGTTTTCTCAAGCTTTCCCTGAGCTAGACGATGCCCAGGTTACTGTGAAGTTTCCTTTCAGAGGGGGAATCTCAGAAATAAATGGAGAGGCACAGTGGCATTGGATGGGGAATTTCCTGTTGGCTTTTCCATGAGGTCCTGCGATCCCCGGCTTTCCCACTAAAACCTGCCACTGAGCAGAGGCCTGAGCTGACCCACACCCCTCCTGTATGTGGGTACGCCTTGCTGACCTGGGCCCAGGGCCCACCTCAGTGCCTGTTTTCTTCTACCCCGGCCCAGGGAAGGATTTGTGTCACTTATTTCTTCCGAAGTCTTACGCTCTGGTGGGTATCACATATTTTCACGTATTTTCATTATCTCTGGAGAGACAATTCCATATGCTACGGATGGCGCCTCCTGTTGGGAAGTTCTTTCGTATATCACCTAAATTCTACATGTTTGGGGTAAGCTCAGATCGTCTCAGCTTTGCTTTTGCTTTATAGTATCGTTTTTTTTCTATTTGTGTGAGGAAACTTCATAGGGAGATGCCCGAATTCTAGGCATGAGCTATCTCCTGTCTAATGTGGCACACTGGCTCATTCCCACTGGCCATGCTAGGGCCAAGGAGAATGCCGACACACTACCTGGTGTCACACCTTCCCCAGACAGCCCCAATATGATTAGAAAACTATCAACTCTGCCTACTTCCCTTTCACTCTCATACCGTCGGCAGGACAGGTCTTGATTATAAGGCACTGGGGCTGTTGTCCAAGGTGCAAAGTGACCCTTTCAAAGAAAAGAACGACTGTGTACCCAGTGCTGTCATCATCTGTGAGGGTGGCAGTTGTCAAAGGTAGGAGTGGACTGGAAGGAAAAAAAAAAATGATGCAAGGAATCATGAAAAAAGGAGTGTGGAATTCAGTCTGAAGTCTCAGTAAACCAAAAGGAATTCTTTGATTCTCAACGTGAAATACCTCTATTTCTCTGTCGTTCCTCTCTTTCTTCTTGAAATTAGGTATTTGGATAGCATTAGTCATTATTTTTTTTTTCTCCTGTTTTCTTTGTGGCCTTTCCATGTAGCTGAAACACTTAAGCTATTTAAAGGAGCAAAAGCCAACAAGATCAACAACCCCCCACCTCACTCCCTCCAAGTCTCAGTATAACAATACTCGCTAGTCCCTGCAGACTTTGAATCTCCAGAAAGATCTGGGATGCTTTAATGAGAGAAAGAGAGATTGATTTAGGAATTTGCAACCATGGGCGGCACCTGTGGCCTGGTGGGTAGGGCACTGGCTCCAGATACCGAGGGTTCCAGGTTCAAACCCAGCCCCGGCCAGACTGTAATAACAACAACAAAAAATAGCCAGGCATTGTGGCAGGTGCCTGTGGTCCCAGCTACTCAGGAGGCTGAAGCAAGAGAATCGCCTAAGCCCAAGAGCCGGAGATTGCTGTGAGCTGTAACGCCACCGTACTCTACCGAGGGCAACAAAGTGAGCCTCTGTCTCAAAGAAAAAAAAAAGATATGCTTGACTGAAGGAAGATAAGAGTCATTGGCTACAAATTCCTAGGACTACAAACATGGAAAATACACCATGGGGTATTTGATCAACCTGACTGATGGAGGGGTGGGCCATACTATCAACTTGTTCCAAAAAGGGAAATATCAAAGGCAGCTCCAGATTAAGTTGTAATCAAAAAATTTTAAGAGAAGGGGAACATGCCCTGGCCCGTTAGACAATCACAGAGTAAAGACGAGATGCGTGGACTTTCTGATGAGAACACGTGTCCTCCCCAAATTGCTCACTGCCCTGGGCCTCTGTGAACACGACTGAGGAAGGCGATCACGGTGTGATCCGGTAGATTGGACGGGAATGCCGAAGTGTGTCGAGGGTTGGGAAGTTATATAGGAGCTGAGGAAACGTTTTGTCTGAGCGATAAGACAGGACTCAAAGGACAGCTTTGAGCTTTGTTTTTGAATTCTCCTGCCCCTATCCCAGGCAGTTCCCACAGCGGTTGGGGCCGGCATGCTCTAGCCCACGATAGCCTTTCCCAGGCTTTAGGAGCCCAAGAGATATTAAAACCTGAATTTGATAAGAGTCGTTTATCCTGCCATTTCCCCAAACATATACTGAATAAAGACATTCTAAAACTAGTTTTTATGGGTTATTTGTTCTAACCCCCACCGCTCCTAACTCTTTTTACTTAAATTATGACTGTAAGCAGCTGCAGGGCACAAGAGTGCTAGTGATTTTGCTTTTCATATGCCAATTTACTGTCTACTTTAAAACTCATCTGATCATTTGAAGAGCTGCCAAACCCAGCCCAGAGGAATAAAGAATTAGGAAGCAACCCTTCCCTGGGGGAGGGTGGGCGTCCGTGGCCGGGGAGAGCCCTTCTTCCAGGTGTGACTATATTAAAGCCATATTTCACCTTAATGGGGAAGGACTGGCCAGGCGTAGGGGGAAGGTGGTCCCTTCTGATGCAGAGGACTCCATTTGGGCTAATAAAAGACCACTTAGCTATGAGGGCTCATTACAATTAAATTGTCTCTAAACAGTTTGTGCTTGCTGCGCTCCAAGAGCAGAAGTATGTGGAAAGCCCTGGAGCCTGCAGTGACCTCCAAGGCCCTTGTAAAGCTGACTGCAGACCAGGGCTGTCAAACGTCCTGATAGATCTTGTTCTCAGCAGGGGCCCCCTAGCCCGGAGTTGGGGCTGCCCTAAAGCCCCGTGAAATCTCTCTGTTCCCCTTCTCATGCTATCCTGTTCTAGTTCAGTGTCAAGGTAATAGTAGCCTTGTTAAATGACTTGGGGATTATGCCCTTTGTTCCTATTTCCTGAAACAACGTGGAGAATACTCATTACTTGATAGTAAAATAGACTTGCTATAAAGCCTTAGCACAGTGACTTTGCTGGCAGAGTTTTATTTTTAAAAGTACAATTTGCAATATTTTGCTCCATGCGTGTATCTGTGGGGCCATTGGAGACCACCAAGATGGTGAAAGTCCCCCTCATCTCCTCAAATGTGCTCTCTATCCCATTGCAATTTCTCTCTCTAGCACCTCAAAATCTTTACCCCAACTTGGGCCCCGCAGAACTGTTATCTCTGTTAACCTTGTTTACACCTTACTTATATTATAAATGCCATGTTATAATTTATTCTGCTGTTTAAACAACAAATTGCCTTTTAAAAATATTTAAATAATAAAACTAATATATTTACCCCTGTAATTAGTGTTCATTCCTTTGGGTAGATCTGTATATTCCTACACACGGAGTCACATTTCTCCTTTGTGTAAGAACGCCCTGCAACATAGAAACGTAGCTTGGGGCTTCTTACTCTGCATTATTTCAATTTTTTGCATGTCATTTTTGAAAGATATTTTCATTAGGTACAACATTGTAGGATCAGAGTTTTTTCTTTCAGTATTTAAAAGATGTTGTTACACTTTCTTGGCAGTTGCTTTGTTTCAGACAAGAAATCTGCCTTCTTCTTTATCTGTTTTATGTAACGTTCCTTTTTCTTCAGGCTGCTTTTAAGACTTCCCCTTCCTCATTGATATTGATCAATTTAATTAGCGAGTGTATTGATAATAGTTTCCTACATGCTTTTTGTGTTTGGGATTAATTTTGCTTCTTAGATTAGTGGGTTTATACTTTTCATCAAAATTTGAAATGTTTTGACCATGATTTCTTTAAATATTTTTTTTTCTTTCACTTCCTTTATTCTTTTTCAGGGACTTGAGATACATGCGTTTGGTCACTTGAAATTGTTTCAGGGCTTTGTCATTTTCTAAATTATTTTTCCCCTTTCTGGGAATCATTGGGATAGTTACTCTATCTTCGATTTCACGTATCTTACTATTTAATGTGTTAAATAGTGTGTTCTTCCTTTCTTATTGATCATGATATTGGTGTGTATTTATGTACACGTGGAGACTGTGTGATGATCAAGTTAGGGAATTTGGGGTCTCCGTCACCTCACATGTTTGTTCTTTCTTTCTTTTTTTCTTTTATTTATTTATTTATTTTTTATTTTTTAATTATTTCTTTCTGCTAAAGATACAGAATTCCTCCACTCTCTGATACTCACCAAGATGTGGACATCGTGACACAGTGTGAACAAGTCTCCATTCCCAAGACAGCTGATAGCTACACCCGCCACCTGCAGAGCGTGCTTTCTGAGGAGAATTAAATTGCATATAATTGTAAAGGTTTCTATTCTAGAGTCATAATATTGTTAACTGAAGACTTTTAAGACAGTCTTGAACTTTGAGCTCTGACATATGGAAACAGTGAAAGCATCTGCAGTTGGTATTAAATGTTTTAGTACAAGGGAACGACTGTTCCAAGCCACTTAGAAAATGACCAGTAGTCAATTTACAATAAGAAAAACAAAAAAAGAGAGGATTCAGAAAATACCAGAAAGTGGAGACTTCCATTGGTGATAGATCCCAAATCTGTTGGGATTGAATGCTAATGTCATAATCTTACTGTATATTCATTCATTCAGCCTGTCATGCCAAATCCCTGCCATGTTCCAATTATCCTGCGGAACCCTGTATATGGCAGTGATCAGAGCAGAAACGGCTGCTACTCTCTCGACAAAAAATTGCTTGTACTATATTGCATAAATTATTATAAAATTAGATTTGGTTATTTCATCCTGTGGGTAGAGTCATATTAAACGTGGTGCAATCAGGTATGTCTGATCAGATATGTCTTCACATTACCTTCTATTTTTATCTATAACAATTACCACAGTTCACAAATATTTATGTGAAGCATGCGATTGTTTGTGATGTTGTTTTTGTTGCAAAATAGCAAAAATGGACTCAAATATATGCTAAAATAAGGTGTTTTTTTTTTTCCTTTTTAACTAGGTAAGCTTAGCAGGAGATCCTGGCCCTTTCATTGTAGAGTTCACCTGTCACCTGTCAGTTGCCCCAGTTCTGATCTCTGGGAGCGCCTCTCTTGTCCAATGTCTACCTGGGCCAGAGTAAGATAGTAGGAAGGACTGAGCCTCACTCATTCAACTGTCCAATTCCTGTTTTGAATTGATGTGAGTTCAGGGAGTTGGAAATTGCTAGGAATTAAGCAATCGTAGGCCAAGAAGTCATGGCTACGTTTAGGATTTCATTTATTCAGTAAGTAATTCAGCGGCTTCCACCTGAAGGCCCTTGTTTTCTTGCCTATGGGTCTGCTATAAACAGGGATGGCTTCACACTGCCATCTTTGCCTTAGGTTCAGGTCAACTCCATGTGTTGTATTTTAAGTCCCTGGCTGAAAAAAAAGCTGCAGTTACTGTGTGCACGATTTTTCTTATGGTGTGTTTCAGGCGTGCCAGAGCCTTGTCAAACTAGAGAAGTACATTTGAGGCATCGTTAGTGTCACACACTATACTACTCTTTTATTGATTATAGAAAGCCACATGGCCAATCCTCCTATATCAGTAATAACATGAAGGCTCTGCCAATGGTGGAAAGGCACTCACCACTCATATATGTGGTAAAGGACTTGTCTGCAAAGTCTACATTATAGTGAGCCAATAATTCAATCAATCAAAGAAGAAGATGGTGAAAAGAATAGTCTTTTACCTTGTACTTCTTGCCAGAAATTTTACTGATGATAAAGTCTGGTGCATCTATTTTTTTTATACCTGAATTTTTCCCTTAGCTTTGAAGAGAAATAATCTTCCCATATGATTTTAGGAAGAATCTCTTTGATATTCAGTATATAGTCTTATGGCCATGAAATTTATTTTCAATGATGCCAGTTGACTTCAAATTCAGTTTTATTCTCAATTGGCCATCTTTCTGGGAAAGTGAACCCCATATTTCTTTAACAAAATTTCAAACAATTCTTCCTGTAAGTACACACCCCTTTGCCACTGGATAAGACTGACTGGACAATCCCTGAAAGAAAATGTCGTAAGCCCACATGTGATATATTTTTAAGCTTATTGTGTAAAATGAACACTCTTCTTTCTCTGGCAGGATAGAAAGTATAAAAAGAGACAAGGGTGGAGGATCTGTTTGGTGACCTACATGGTGTCTGAACAGTCCAGAAGTTTCATGAGACTGTACAAGGCTGAAGCTTATGTTCAGCCCGGGCTCAGGTCTCATCACTTGAGCTGCTTTGTCTGCAGGAAAGCAACAGGGGAAACTCATGATTACTATGGAACCACATGCACTTGGGGACACCAAACCTAATAAAGTTGACTTGATCAAGGAAACTCACAGGAAGGAGCACCAAATTCACAGGGAATGAATCTCTTAGAGAAGGAGATTCTGAAGTGGTCTGGCATTTCTTTTAGGATCAGGTTGTGTCTTCTAGACAGAGAAAGAAAATGATTTCAGTAAAAAGCTGTGGAGATGTCATCATTCACCATTTGATTTTCTATGAATCCCGTACCAAATGGGATCTGCTTTGAGCAAAAGATAATGTTACTTTGATTGCTTCTTCATCCATTTGTAAGTTGTCTGTCTATTCTCCAACTGAGCATATAGTTTGGTCTTTTATATTAGAATATATATGAATAAAAGATCTTCTGGGGCTGTCTGAACACTTTTGTATCTTGAGAATCAGAACACTGATTCTGTGTAGTACTTAAGATGCTTTGGTGTTAAAAAAAAAAGTGGAATGTTCTATTATTTTCTCCAGAAATCATTTCTTCACAATCTAAAATCTCTTTGTAGCTAAAATAAATATGTTCATTCTTGTTAAAGTAAAAATTGCCCTTACCTAACATTCCAGGGTCTAGATATTTACTTCTCTACATTTTTGTGAATTATTTCAGGCTGTGACTACACAGATCTGAATGATTACTGTTGACATTTATTTGGGATAAATGCGGGAAATTTGCAAGGTGTTTTTTTGAAAGCTGAGGGAAGCTGTGGTAAGATAAAATGTGCATCAGAATCATGTCTTAGTATGGCTTTAGAATACTGCTTGAGGGAGGCTGAGGTACGTGGAAGATGGGCTGAGCAGTCAGGTCAGGAAGTGCCTCTGTATCATTTCTGTTGTGGTTCGAGGTTAGTAAGGGTGGAGCAAAGGCTATGGTATTTTCATGCCCTGCACAGGTATTTGAGAAACAGTCCTGAACACAAGAGACTGTGCAACACCTTAGGTAATACAATCAGAGAGCCACAGTAGTGTGGATGAAACAAGAGATGGAGAGAATATTAATTCACAATGCATAGTGTGGGAGGCAGACAGCCTGATCTCCCTGTGGCTGCCTCTCCTCCGTCCAGGGCAGAGCAAGCATCCAGGCCATCCCTGGGGGCTCGTTAGGACCATGGAAGATGAAAGGAGCCCAGAGGCTCCCCAGATAGAGTGGAGAAGTTAAGACCATCCATGCCTGGGAGAACCAGCTGAGCACTTTGAACTCCTGAACCACAGTTAGATTAGGGAAGCTGTTTTGTCTTCCCTGTGGAAATGAAACTTGTTTTCCCCTAACCCTTTCTAAGTAGCTATGGACCTTTGTTGACAACTCCCTACCCTATGTTCCTGATTACCCAGCCATTTCCTCCTTATCCAATCTTCCTGGGGTCTTGGAATTCTTTTAATCCATTTAGAATTTTGGCACCTTTACGCATGTACACTTTGCGTTAGAGATCAATGACAGGTTTCTGAGAAGTCAGAGAGTCTCTGCATTGTCTCAGTCTGCCACATGGTGTGTGAGCCAATGCAGGCCTCTCCAGGCTCCCCGGACTTTACACATTAAGTTGGTGTAAAGTCTCGTTATTTCCAGCTTGTCTTCCCTGTCACCCCCCAACCCAGGTTAGGGCCCTCAGGGAACCCTGACAGCATAATACTAAAACAAAGTGAAATACATTTATAAACATCTTACTGAATTTTTGCAGGAGGAAGATCTTAAAATTCAAAAGAGATATTAATAATTGATATATTATCAATACCATTACATTTTAAATTGTAGTATGCAGTTCTCTGTAGTCAGGAGAGGGTCAGGATGATAGTGAGAGAGTCAGGAGAGGGTTGGGATGATAGAGAGAACTGGGTTGGGAGAGGTATCAGAGCCAGACAGGAAGCACCAGTGATTTAAACAGGAACACTTCAACATAAAGAAATATTAAACTAACAGGAGGCTGAAATACCAGGGGATTGACTAGTACGGAGGAAAGAGAATGGTAAATACCATAGAAACTATAGCTCCCATGACAGCTGCTGCCTGTAGGCTGAGACCTTGCTCCCAAACACGGAACACACCTGTAAAGGGCCCTTCCTCTCAGGCCCGAGATTGGGACCTCACAGGTTTGGTTATTTTTCCAGGATGCTCCTCTGTCTAGTTGATTTCTATGGACAAAATAAAAAACTGGGCTCTGACTCAGATTTGCCCACTTTCTAAACTGCAGCACCATTGCTGATTAGTCTCACTTCTCAAGTATTTTGCACAAGACACTTAACCTCTCTGTACTTCTGCTGTCTTCGGTGTAAATAGGTATACCCATATTTGATCACATAGGATAATTGTTGTGAGAAGTAACAAATCAATCTCTACAAAGCACTCACGAAAATGCGTGGGGCCTAATCAGCATTCACTTGGTGTTATTGTTATTATCACTTGACAGATTTCTCATTATTTTTATGCTTCACAAAAATAAACAGATTTTTATGGTCAAGACTATTTATGAATGATGATAAAGTTTTTGAGGAAAAATATCTTCCTCATTAAGTTTTGATGCAGGGTCAAGTTCAACTTAGTGCAAAGTTGATTGAAAACAGTCACACCCCCTCCCCCAATCAATTAGCAAGGAAGTGAGTGCAAGAGAGCCTTTGGGGTGCTCTTGTGTGAATACGCCCCGAGATTCTTCCTGAGAGTGGGCTGCATGGATGGTCTCTGCTTCTGCCCACTGGGTTTGCACCGTAGGAAAGGGGTGAGATGGTATGTCACTGGAGGAGGACCAGGGAATAGTGTGTATTCCAGAAAGAGGATGGCTGCACAGCCATGAGCCAAGGTCGCATAGCCATGACCCCGGGCTCAGCCTCCTAGAAGAAGTAAACACTCAACCAAGTGCATGAGCCCTTCTTCATGCCTTCCCAATCAGTGCTGCAAAAACAAACAGTTTGTACGCTCAAAGCAACCCCAGAATAACCCCCTTGCCAATTATTTTATAAGTATTCCTTGGAAGATAAACACATTTCTCTTGTTCATCTGCTCCTGGCAGCCACTTGTCTGCCATGAGCTGTTAACAGGGGACAATAGCCTGCTTGCCCTGGGGCCTCAAGGCCCGCACTGTTTTGGGAAATACGGTATCTGTGTGTTTGCTTCCCCCTGATGAAGCGTTTTCTCATCTTCAGTTTCCCCTCCACAGAGACCTCCACCCTCTCTGCCCAACGGAGGCCTTCTTTTCCTGGAGCGTCTGAGCACACACTGGCTGTCCAGGGAGGTAGCTCTGGGTGGAGGCTGATGAAACAGGAGCCCAGTTAATGCCAAGACTTCTGCTCTTCTCCATGGGAATCATAAAAATATCCACCTCCACTGAACACACACTGCACACAGGCGCCGTTCAATTTAATCCATATTAACATCACAGCTGGTGGTATTATCAGCACTGGACCCAGGATTATACAGCATGTCTCTGAAATGCCACCTGCTTTATTCCAATGCTGTGATACGCTGATTCCCCATGAGGACGGGAGTGGACACTCCATGACCATCATGTGCTGGGCATGATACACAGAGATTAGTGAGCTCACTTGCCAGTCATTGTAAGGAGCATCCAGATGGGCGTGGATCAGTTACGGAAACTGAAATTTGTTATATTAGCCAAGTCACCCACAGTCGCGTAGCTAGAAAGAGTCTGATGTTTGAACTCACGCCTCTTTCTGAAAACACACACGTTTTCTGCTTGCTGTGCTACTTAAGTCCACAATCCTTTCATCCCATTTGATCTCATCTTCCCCAATCTCATAGCTCTGGGTCTGGGCACGTTGCATTTCCCATAAGAAACTAATTTTTGTACCCCACTGGACAGAGTTCAATGACCTTATTTCCCAATATTTTTCCCTTTCATTAATCTGGAGTTGTCTTTGAACATCTTGCCTCCTCTTATTAAAAAAAAAAATTAAAAGGTTATATGGAAGCATTACACTTTGAAGAGCTCATTAAGGAACTACTATACCTTCAAGGTCATTTTGTTCTTCGTTAAAAGATTCTTCCAAAGTCATGTGGGGTTTCAAGGATTTATAGACTTTATCATGAAGGACTTGGTTCCTTTTTACTAAGTCTGGCATGTGTGAGAGTTCTGGGATGAGACCCCTGAACTCTCAAAGGCTCTGGGAAAGGACATATTTCATTTCTCATTTGAAAACCTTTGTATACTTTGCCCTTCTGATCAGTTGTAGGTTAAAGTGAGTGGGGCCTAGGAGGAGGATTGAGATTATTAGTAGGAGAAATTACACTGAGAGTTAGCTGGGAAAGTGAGTAAATGAAGATGATGTAGCTTTATTTATATAAATCCTACTTACAAGCTTCTCAGAGAGAAAGAGCCATCCAACCCAAGTTCCAACCAAAGGCTGGATCTGTAGAGTCTCGTGGCCTCCTTAATGATATTTAAGATTCAAATTTGATTCTAGCTTACAATTGGGTTAACACCTTCAGAGTCACTACATAAAATTTATTTTGTAGCAGTTTACATGTAGGGTTCCTAGTGGAAGTAGAAAATCTTCTGGGTAATATTTGAAGAGAAACAAATCCCTCGTCTCTCAAACACCACCCACTTTGGGTGATAAACAAGCCAATCCTATACTAAGACTGATGTAAATCCAAATAGATGGTAGAGGAGGTTGATAACAGGCCTGGGTCACGCTGTCAGCTCAGGGGTGGCTCCTCGCCTTACAGTAAATAGCTGAACTCTCCTGTGTGCCAGGGCTGGAATGAAGGCTTCCCTCTCCTCCCAGCATGCCCAGTGCTCCTCCTGGACCCTTTGTTTTGTCTTCTTTCTCTCTTATGTGGCCTGTCTCCCTCACCGATCACAACTCTGGCACTGTCCCAGTGGCGCATGCAACAGCTAACATTGATCAGACTCAAACCACCTGCTTGCACTTTTTAAAGATGTTTTCAGGGATGAACTGATAAACTCCTCGTAAGATTCCTTTCATGTAGCTTGCATCTTTATATCTATTGCACACGAGAGGATTCATGACCCAGGTAAGTTAAAATGAATTGCCAGGGTTACACAGCTACTGAGTAGATTTGAGCAAGAATTGAACTTGCAGAGTCTGGTGCCAGAAGCCAAATGCTAAACTGCCAACCAGGGTGGGGAACCTATGGCCTCAAGGTTGAACATTTATAGTCCACATTAATATACAGAGGGTGCCACAAAGTATATACATATTTTAAGAAAGAAAATAACTTCATTAAAATTGTAATACTCAGGCTGGGCATGGTCATGCCTATAATCTAGCACTCTGGGAGGCCCAGGCAGGAGGATCCCTTGAATTAAGGAGTTGAAGACCAGCCTGAGGAAAGCAAGACTCCGTCTGTACTAAAAACAGAAAAATTAACCTGTGGGCCCCTGTAGTCCCAGGTACCTGGGAGGCGGATGCAGGAAGATCGCTTGAACTCAGGAGTTTGAGGTTGCTGTGAGCTCAGCTCACTCCGTACACTCTAGCCTTGGCAACAGTGAGACTCTATCTCAAAAAAAGAAAGAAAGAAAACATTGTACTCTCTTCCTCACTCTCTGACTCTCTTTTCTCTTTCTCTGTCTCTGGATGGATTTCTTTGGGAAACAAATGGCCAAATTAAAAAAATTGCAATACTCAAGTCACATTTGACTTCTGCAATTGCAAGAGATACAAGATGCGATGTAAAGACGCCAAATGTTAATGATATAAATTGAGTATTCCAATTTTAATACAGTTTTTACTTTCTTAAAATGTGTATATATATATATTTTTGGCACCCTCTGTATTACATATATATTCTATAGGTTCTAGAGTACAATTCTATATTCTTTATGAATTAATTTAACATATTTGCATACATTTATATAACTCATATGATACCCATATCCTATTTTTCTAGAATCTCATGGACTCAGTCTTTTTTGATTCATTCCTGCCACGAGTCAGCAGTAACCTGTAAGCCACAGGCAGGAGCTTGAAGAGTGTCTGGCCAAGGCCATAGCGTCGTCCCTCTGCAGAAGGGCCCGTGTGTCCTCTGCCTGAGCCCGCTCTTCCCTGCTCCCAGAGACACACCCTGCGTCATTTTTTATTCTGGCAATAAACTGAGAGGAAAATCTGATGACACAGTCCCCAGTGTTACAGTCGTGATGGGACAATGAGCTGAAGACTTCTGTCCTGTTGACTGAGGTGGTGGGTGGATTCAGGCAACACTCCCGCACTGGAATTGGGCAGGAGATGACCATTAAAACCAAGACTAAAGGTGTGAAGAACCCATAATGATGTTCCCCATCCAGGACCAGCTAAGACAGATGAGAGCCAAGTCGCTCCAGCTCGCCTGTGTGTACGCGTGTGTCACACGGTCATTCCTTTGTTGGTCACTTTGTCCGTTAAGTCCAGCCGTCTGATTCACGCTGTCGCTTTAAGACCCCGGCCTTCGGGGAGAGCTTCCAGTTTCCCAGAACATTCAAATGAACGTGGAATTGGAAACAGATGTGGGCTCCAGCGCGCTATTGCGCAGGAGCGAGTGGGGCACGGGGAGGGGGTGGCAGGACCGCGCGGACGGACCCTGGGCAGCCCCAGGACTCTCAGCACTCGAGGGGGTCTGAACTCCGAATTCCACCGGCCTGCACTCGGAAAATGAACTCGTAACAGAAAACAGATGGAGGGGACCTGGCCCGGGGGAGGGGAGGAGCGGGTGGCCTGTGGCCTGGCGAGGAAGGACAGAGGCTGTCACCCTTCCTGCTGCTGGCCCCCGGCACCCGGGAGAGCTGGAGCTGGGGACGAGGTGTGCCCGGGACACCGGCCTCTCCTGCGGACGACATTCCCATGGACCCTGCTCTGCTGGGCGGAGCTGATGACATTCAGAAGTTCCGAGAGCAGAGAGAACCAGCCAGATTTTTTTCGTCTTTTTGCCTGGGAAACATCTCATCCAAACAGAGCACTTGCTTTTGCAAATGCCAGTAGTCCTGATAAATCAAACTCGCTGGAGTCAGCAGAGCCCTGTGTTACTTTCCAGAAGGCTCTGTCTGAGCAGAGGCTGCCAAGGATCTTCCAGGCGGGGGAGGAGGGAGCTGGGCTAGAACACGGTCTAGACAGAAATACCTCCTGGGTCTTCCCATCCTGGGAGCCAGAGAGCTAATTCCACTTGCACCAGCTTATCACAGACTTGACAGTTCCCAGATGGCAACGAACCTTTCCGCCGTTTTTTTTTTTTTTTTTTTTTTTTTTTTAAATCAGCTTGATTTCTCCTTCCTTGGTAAGCAGGCGGGCAAAGTAAATGGCTACAGGACTGTGGTGAATCTAAGGGGATTCCCTGCTGGGTTTTTCTATGTTGGGGTTTGAGAGCACTTAGCTGCCACTGACTGTTTGGGAAGGGGTGACAATTTGGCCTTTAATGTACTTGTTTGGCAAGACACCTTTAAGTGTCTTGAAGAGATACAACATTTGACAGTGTACAAAGACATTCCTGGTTGTGATAACTGGGGAGTGGTGCTGCTATCTTTTTATAGGTAGAGACCAAGGACGCGGCTAAATGTCCTGTAATGCGCAGGACAGTCTGTTCATTAGCTGGCTGAAACTGTCCATCATGGTCATGTAGAGAAAACTAGATTCCAACATAATTCATCCTCCTGCGTCAATTTGAGGACAAATATGGTAAATATTATAAAATTCAAGGGTCATTCTTGAACACCATTTTAAGGACCTATCTTTAAAACTCTACCTTGTCAAAAATATCTTTGTAATGATGATGCTAATATAACAATAACAGCTATTCATTGTATTGTGCTATATCCCAGACACCATTTTCAAGCACTTTCAACGTCAATAAGCTTGTTTGTTGCCACACATTTATAAAATAGGACCGGTGAAATTGTTTTTGTAATCTATAGAAGAAGTAAGTGAGACAGAAAGGTTTGGTAACATGCCAGGGTCACAGAGTAGGGGCGCAGCCAACTTCAGAGCGGTTTAAACCGTCACACCGGGCCCCGTTCTCAGAAGGGTTCCACATTTGGTTTAATGCTCTGCTATTGTTGTTTTAGAGGATTTCTGATTTTGTCTTGGAACCTGTGTTTTGTATTTGAAGCCCAATAAGACAAAAGTGTGTGTATGAGCAGAGGAAGTCCAGGCAACGTGACATCTGCCCATCTCTGCTGCAGTCACATGTGATAGTGCTCATGTCCCAGGGACCCGCAGGGCATGGGAGTTCAGAGAGGCCCAGAGCAACTATCAGATAAGCGAGTCATACCTGTCTATGACTAAGTGTGGGCACGGATGGATACAAGAAGCTAAACTTTCCTTTCCTCCTTTTCTTTTTCATTTCCTCCTCCTCCTTCCTCTCTCTCTCTCTCTCTCTCTGTCCCTGTCTCTCTCCCTCCCTTTCTCTCTTTCCTCCACCCTCTCTCCTTCTCTTTCATACTCCCTTCTCTCTTTCTTTCAGAAGGAAAGAGCTTATTAATTTGTTAGCAAACAGGGAGGCTGGCAGACTCCTGTCTCAAAAAATAGCAGCATCTCCCTTCTGCACAGAAGCACAGAACTTTTAGAGGTTCTTTTAATTCTATAATCCCATCTTGGGTTAAGACCATCTTGTGACCTCTGCCCAGATTCTTCCCATCTTCAGTTAAGACCCACGGTTCTCAGCCTGTGGGTCTTGACCCCCAGGAACTGTATTAAAGGGCTGTGTCCTTAGGAAGGTCGAGAACCCCTGGTTAAGACGATTTTGGTTTGGTTCTCAGCTTTAATTATTGTTGGTGCACAGTTATGCTATTAACTTGAGCGCATTGATTTTGTTTCCTGAGACTCTGCTGAATTTACTATTTTTCAATTCTGGGAACCTCTTGGCAGAGTCTTTGGAGTTTTCTAGATGTAAGATCATGTTTTCTACTTAAAACAGAACTTGCCTTGAACTCAGAAGGCAGTGGCCTTCTAAGACACGGGTGCCCAGACACCATTACTTTGCTGTGTGAGTGTGGCTTGTAGCAGACAGGAAAGGAAAGCTGAGTCGTACTTCCCTTTCCTTCCAGTCTTTCTTACTCATCAGGAAGCCAAAGGTAAAGAGTGCTGGTAGGAAGTGCACGGACTGAGGAGGGAGGTTCATGGTTGAGCTAGTTCTGTGTATTTTCACTGTTGTGGGTAAGAACAACACATATACGCCCATGTGAGCTGTGGAGCACAAATTGTGTCATTTCAGGGATTCAGTGATTCTGCATGCCAGTTTAAACTGGTATTGCCCAATGTAAAGATGAATGGTAAAATCTGTGCTGATGATTTACGATTTTATGTTTTCTTTGCTTATAATGGCACTTTCCCTGTGATTTCTGGATGAGAGTTCCTGCATTTTTATTTTGAACTGAGTGATGTCTGTGGCTCATTTTTTCGTGAGGAGGCCTGCTTCCCCTCCCCTCTGCTTAGAGGTCCCGTGCTTGGCCCTTCTCTACCAGGTTTTTAGTTGAACATCTTTTGCAAGGTGAAATGTTATTTAGAAGGATTCATGTGATTTTTAACATATCTTGGAAAACTGATGTCTTTATAAAGTTGAATTTCTAAAAGACTTCTTAATTTGTAGCATCTTGGCTTAAAATCAAACTTATTGGAACAAATTATCAAACCCACAAGTCTTACTCAGCAATGTTAGTTGAAGTAAGTATTAGTAAAAATGACCCAGAAATGTTTTTCTCTGAAATATATGTGGGTACACAATCTGTAGTAAAATAAATCTCAAATGGCTCATGGGTTTGGAGGAATTCGATGTGTTGGTGATGCCACTGGTCTTATCCTGGATGTAAACTTGTATGAAATTGTTTAACCTTTACTTTGAACTCTATTAAAACTCCAAGTGTAGGTTTTAAAAGGGAAGCCATATTTGTATACTTCAACACTGCTAAGATGATCATATTTGTCTTTAGGAATTTTATGATAGCTTTTGATAGAACATATAAAATGAAGAATGTGCTGGCAGACAGCCTCCTTGGGGTTTATAAAGTGGGGTTGTCTCCCACCTCCCAAACCCAGCTGGTCAGAGGATGGTTCAGCACAGGAGCCTCAAGGCACAAGACACTAGGGGGGTGGTAGGAAGGAGAACGGTTGAGACAGTGGGACATCCTGCAGTTCAAATGATACATTTCCTTCAACTTTCCAGGAAAAACACTGGAAACATAGAGCCCTCTGGGGTATAATTACTCCTTCAGATAGGGCTCTGCGCATAGCCTGCTATCTCCTGGACTTGTTTCCGTTTTGCTCTTTTAAAAAAGCCAGCTCAGGGACGGCACCTGTGGCTCATCGAGTAGGGCGCTGGCCCCATATGCCGAAGGTGGTGGTTTCAAACCGGGCCTCGGCCAAACTGCAAAATAGAAAAATAGCCAGGCGTTGTGGTGGGCGCCTGTAGTCCCATTTACTTGGGAGGCTGAGGCAGGAGATTCGCCTAAGCCCAGGAGTAGGAGGTTGCTGTGAGCTGTGTGACGCCACGGCACTCTACCGAGGGCGATAAAGTGAGACTCTGTCTCTACAAAAACAAAATAATAATAAAAGAAATAAAAAAATTACAGAAATGTACATTGGATGGTACATGGCAAATATCAACTTATGGTATTTATCACATTTTAGGCTTTCAATGCTGATATAAGAAAAAACAGTATTGTTGGTTATGTTGACCTGAAAAGTAACAATGAAATGTAACGTTAATGTACTAAAATATGCCCAATTTCTGCTGGTACCAAAATTATTGCCAAAACACTACCATTATTTCTGTAATAGTATATTTCATTTTGGAATGATAAAAATGCTTGACAAGCCAAGACACATACTAGTGAGTTCCTGGATTTACTTTTTTAGTGTAAGATTTCATTTTATTGGGAAACTAGGAATTGGTACATTAAAAATAAATTTTACACATAATAAGCAGCAAAGGTAGTTCTGTGATATCTTGATTCATGAATATAAAACATTTGAAACCTCTGCTTGGGGATCCTTTTAATTTATATCATAATATAAAAATTAGGGGGTAGCTTTGCATACCGACGATGACGTCTATTTTTCCTTTGGATTTGATATTAATGAGTTTAAAAAGCATATGTATGTGTCACAGTGTAATGTCTATAATAGCAGGAATCAGCTCTTTGGGGTAAAAAAGCTTAGAACAGTTTTAAGGAGTTCTTTTTTCCTGATAACTAGTATTCACTTTAGTAAAGCATCTAAATCCTTGTCCATCAGCATAAAGTTCTTTATTATACTGAGCATGTATTACATTTTTTTCATTTTCTGAAAAAAATTTTTCTTTTCTTTATTAATGAACATATGTATATAGGGGTACATAGCTATATTTCCATACATGTATATGAATCAGATCAAGGTAATTAGTGTATTCATATCTCAAACACTTACCATTTCTTTGTGTTGGGAACATTTGCTTTAAAAAGAATTTTCAGGCTAGATTCAGTTACTTATGTCTGTAATCCCAGCACTTGGGAAGGCTGAGGTGGGAGGATTATTTGAGGCCAGGAGTGCCAGACCAGCCTGGGCAGCATAGCGAGACCCTGTCTCTACAAAAACAAAAACAAATTAGCTTGGCATTGGGTGCCTGTAGTCCTAGCTAATCAGGAGGCTGAGGTGCAAGGATCCCTTAGCCTAAGAATTCCAGGTGGGAGTGAGCTGTGATCATGCCACTGCACTCTAGCCTGTGGAGCAGAGTGAGACCGTGTCTCTACCAAAAAGAAGAAATCATGACTTTAATGGCTTTACTAGAGAGACAGTGAGTTTAGGCAGATCCAAGGAAACTAAAATGATCAGAGGTAATCTTTTGATGATGCTGAAATATAAGCATGGCAAAAATTTAAACAAAGCATTTGATTTTCTTTAATGATATTATCAAGAGAAAAATTATGAATGAATAATTCATAAATGAATAAACAATTCTTTTGTTCATTATTTTACCATCTATCACTTACTGTAAAGTCCTGATTTCTGATTTTTCTTTGACCTTATGTTCTATAGCACCTGATTTTACAATTAGGAGCTAAGTACTCTCTGGGACCCCTGGATACCAGTGAGTTTTCCAAAGGTCAATTTACTTAGTAGCTGCTAAAGGCAGCTTGAAGAAGCAGAAATGAAGCACAATGTAGAAACTGTGTTCTAAATCTTCTTTATCTTTAATCTAGAGACAGAAAGACTTTTTCTAGCTAGCATGAAAACTCAGGCACACATAGACAGGCACCTTCGTGGTCAAATATTTTGCTGAATCAGCTAAACTAAATGGTCCATGGGAGACTAGCTACCCTGTCAGCTACACATCAGATAATTGATGCTATTTATGATAGAAATGAAATTGGAAGCTGAAAAACCAACAAAGGAAAGGCTTCCTTGGAATTGCCTCTCTGTTTTCTTTGGAAGGAGGGAAGGAGCCGGCGACGCAATTTGGCATCACATTGACCTCAGCAGGGAGGGCCCTGCCAGACCCTGGGGCGGAGCTGCTCTCCACGTGAGTAACACAATCTTGAGACATGTTTCACAACCAACAGTTTCCTGGCAGTCAGGTTCAAGTTAGGGAGAAGGCAATTGACAAGTCTGAACAGGAGAGAAGTGACTGGACATGGAATGCATGTCCCAAATCCTGTTACCAAATCCGAGAATCAGGCGAGTATTAAGAAAATTGCAGAATGCTTTCCAGGCTATCAGAAATGTATCGTGAACGTGACCTCGGGTATGACTATACCACATAGACTATGCTACAATACTCGCTGTGTAATATAGTCATGAGGCTATATTCAAAGACAAGTTGAATGTAATAATAGTTTTTACACATAGACACCTGACCGTCTTAGATAACTTGTGTATTGTAGTGACATTGATGCTCACAGCAGAAGGAGAGTTTACAGTATCACTCCCTTTATTGAATAGGGTGAGATGGTTCGCCTGGAAAGGGGGGTGATGAGATCCTTAACCCCAACACTACTGGAATGTTGAGAAGGCAGTGTTGCTTATAGTAGCGACACATCTTAAGTGGCATTGGCAGAGGAAAGAGTTGTTTCTTGGTAAATGATAATTCTTTTACAGAGATGTAAATTCTCATTCTAGATCCATTCATTTCCAAACTCACTTTCCCATAAGATCTGTGCAGGGAAAGAGATCAGGGAACACCCATGACTGCGGGTCCACGTGCCTTTTCACCCAGACGTGTCACCACTCTGGGGGCACAGAGATGTGAATCAGGACCACCCAGAGAAGCTTTTCTAAGCCTCACAGTCCTCCCCACAGACGTGACAGATTCTAGAGCTTTGAGAGGAAGAGAGAACTGAATCGTCATGTCAAAGGGGCTTCAGAGGAACCTACGACCACACAGAAAGAAATGTGCTATCTACCTGCTGTCCTTCATGAAAATGAAAACTTCTTAAAAATTAAAAAATGGTGTTAATATAAGAATACGTACCATTAGGTGACATCATTTGTGTTTGTAAGGTAAAGTCTGATTTGCAGCTGAGTCAGCCGCCAGGAGGGGTGTCATGTATCCTTACGTTGTTTCCAAGAGGTGGGAACTTACCGAACCCCCTCCTTCTTGAATTTATTTGTGTTTTTCTCCCATGTGGGACTGTCATTGCTGATCTACTAGTTTCGACACAGTATTGAGTACACAAATATAAAGGCTTAGGGGGCAGAGGGATGATTCCCTTCTCAGTGTCCCTTCTCCCATCAGGAGGTGGAATTCCCTGAGGCCCAGGAGAATCCCTTAACACTGCAGTCTTTCCTTAGTAATCTCATCTCTCCTGCCCACTGGGAGATGTTTCCTATCAAGCTCCAGACCCATCAGCAGAACCGCAGATGGGGACTTGGAGCATCCAAGGAGAGGTGACAGGCAATCTGAGCTGACATAGAAGGGCCGCAATCCTGCTTTCATAGTCACACATCTTCGGAATTTAAATGTTCCGTCTATACAGGACATTTGCAAGTTTTAGTTTACGTGTGTGTATGTGAGAGAGATTGTATGTATAAGGCAATTCTAAGTTCTAAGACCTTTTCTTGTTTTATGATTGTTCCTTATTATACAGCTTCCAATTTCTATTATAATATGCATACTTAAATTCTGAAGATACTGATTTGAATACTCTTAAATTCCTTTCCTATTCTGAAATTAACTCTTTTTTTCTCTGTGTGTGCATCTACTTGTGTGTTCGTGCAGTGAGAATATTTTCTTATTCCTTTTTTCTTTAATGTGTGTACATGTCAATGTTCCTAACAGATAAATTGAAGCACCGTGAAGGTAGAAGCAAGCCCTTCGCCCCGTCTTTAATCCCTACAAGCGTTTTGGCAGCCTGACCTTCTATTTTCACAGAGGTTATATCCAACAGGTTATATATAACCTTCACAGAAGTTATGCCCTTAGAATGTGAGAGTGAATACCAACGGATAGTTCAGCCTCTCTCATATTTTCTTATTCGGAGAAAGAAAATCGGCTCCCATTTCAACAGTAAAGTGTCCCTCTGTAGGACCGGCAAGGACCACTGGGCGAATGGCTCCTGCCTTTCCCAATGACCTTTCTCCCTGGTTTTTGCTGGTGAAGCCAGGCTGCTCCATCCCATTGTCTCCTGGTGAGCTCTTCTGTGAAAGGGGCCTGGTGACACCTCTTTCAGACATGTGTGACTGAGCTGCTGCTGAAACATTCAAGAACTCTCTGCACTGGCCACTGTCAACAAGGCTACTCCTGCAAGAACATTTCTCAGTATTAGTGATATTACTTCTATCCTTTCCTGCTGAACCTGGACGTGATTTGTAGACATTAATAGTCCTTGTGTGATCTAATGACCTTGTAGTCCCTGGTCACTTTTGTCATTTACTCAGCTTCTATGTTATGACAGATACTTAAGAACACATCACATTTAATTTAGTGATCTTTAAAGTTACATAAGGTAGCTGTTCAAGCTCCATTTTACAGATAAATGTGAACTAAAGTTTGAATATATTAAGGAAATTTTCAAAGAGTGCAGAGCTAAGGAGTGGTAGGACATCGAGTCAAACCCTGACCCGTTCAACCTAAAAGCCCACTCTGTCCAGCCCTAGAAAATGCGGGTCATGAATTTCACCAATCATTTATTCAACAAGTATTTGTCCAGCACCTGCCCTGTGATGGGCACTGTTTTGGGCACCAGATTATGGCAACAAATGCAGAGGAAACGGGAAAACTCCTGCCTGCCCAAACTGCCTGATCAAAACGGAGCCACGTTGCCTCTGCTGTCCCAAGGACGCTGCCGATGAGAGTTCAGATCCTACCCTAAATCTATTACTGAACATCAACAGTCATCTTTGATTTAAATGCAGTAGCGCTGATTTCCTATCGTCCTCAGAGGGGGATGGAATCGTTCCCACAGGGTCCCTAGCATTTCCCGTTCTTGCCTGGCCAGTGCAACTTCCAGTTCTGCAGAGCAGAAGCGTTATGAATGGTGCTCTTCCCCTCCCTTCCACTCCTCCCACCTCCGCCTCGCCAGGGGAGCAGCTGTTTTCTATTTCAAAATAAGCTGACAAGGTGCTGGTCTGGAGCTGAGTCTCTCTGGCAGGTAATTTTGATGCAGCCCAGAGGTAAGGGGGTGGGTGTCTCTGATGGGTTTCCGTCCTGTTATCAGCCCAGTCCGCCAACCCCAGCCAGGGCTGCCGTCTGTACATATGGTTGATTTCTGGCCTGGAGCCCACGCTCGCCGGGAGCATCAGTAACCTATCTGGGCAAATGCATTCACTTTTTTTTTCCTGCTAAGCTCAAAGCTTGGCTAGAAGGCAAACATCCCAGCCTCTCTCTAGCAGAAATGCGATCTTTGCACACTGATGGTCACCCTACCAGTTCTGACTGGGCATCTGTGCTCTAATTGGTGCATGCTGCTGTTTTATGAAAGTGAATTAAGAATTCCAAACGTTAAGAAATAAAATGAAATTAAATACTGTGTGAGAAAAGGTGTCCCCATGGCTGAGATGTCTGCAGAAAAACACAGCCGGTGAGAGTTTTGCAGGGAAGTTTTACCTCTGGCTTCAGATGAGACTTCATATTGTCTGCCTTGGCTTTCAGAAAAAGCAGGCACTTGAAGAAGGTTCAGCTAAATCTACAGAGCTTTGAAACCTGAGTCCTATTCCACTTATTGGCCTTCTAATGGGTATTTCCAGAAACTAGTTTTCCCTTGCACTCAACTTGACTATTTAGATGCAACAAACACAGCTGGAAAAAGACGAGTAAGATTTATCTTTATTAAGGAAATTGTTCTTACTCTTAATTGGCTCTGCCACATTAGAATGCTTTCTTACTGTGAAGACTACCATATGTCACGAGACTCCAGTGCATCTCCCAACTCTGATTAATAATAACAAAACGTAACAGAAGCATTTAACATGCGGTGGTGTTTGGAACTAAAAATATTTATCCAGCTCTTACTCCGTGGTTACATGGGCTAATGCACGCATGTAACATCTATTATCGGATTTAAGCTTCATCACAACAGTGATGAAGTAGGTGTTACCATTATTGTCTTTCTTTTACCAATGAAGAAATGAGCTTTCGAGAGATTAAATCACTTGTCCAGCGGCCGTACTTATTAGAAGTGAAGGTGGAATCCATGGACAGGGTTATCTGTTTCCTTGTGTCTAAAGCAAGTGTGGTTCAGGGGTTTAGGGCACATCTGTGATTTCCCATGTAATTTTATGATCCTCAAGGGAAAAAAAACAAACCTCAGGACACTGTCGCAGGCTCAAACATATTGTTTGAAGCTAATATTAATGGTGATACTTTGCTACAGCAGCCCAAGCAGCGTGAGACAACGAACTTTTCTGAATCTCACATTTAACCACTGAACTAGGGTGCAGAGAACAGGTGTTGCTGTTCCTCTTGACAGATGAGAAAATTGAATGGAGAGTTTGCTCACTCTGAGGGCAAGTGGCTGTGAGTGGCTGCACACACACTGCTCGGTTGTGGTCTGTGTGTGTGATGTACTCACGCAGCGGCTGTGCTAACAGGGCTTTGGGCTGTTACAGCTAAAGTCTTTCCAGGTAAGCACAGGTCCACCCCATCCTCACAACTTACCTTTTGTATGCACATTCCATAATGTTGGTTTCAAATGGAACTTACCGGGACCCTAACTTCAGCGATGGGTTGTAATAAAGATCTAGATGAAAAATTTAATAGGACTTTGGTTTCTCTGGTTTTCATACATTTGAGTGGAGTCCTTTGTCAGTTTCAGAAATCTAAGTTCCTGCCAGGACTTCTTTCCCCTCTTACTCTCTGGCTCAGATACATAAAGTCTCTGCAGCCCCTCTCACCCCCGGTTACTCTCGTGCTCAGCAGAAGGCCCTGCAGAGCTGACCGTGCTGTCACGACACTGGGGCGGCCAGAGCAGCCCAAGGCGATCTGCTCATTCCGCATGGCTCTCTCTCTGGGCTCTGGCCAGGTGGCCTCTTTAGGTGGGTTCTGGTCTCTGAGACCAAGATGTTGGGATCCAATACCTCTCCTGATTCTATCCCCATGCACATGTGCACCCATACTTAGCACTGACAACATGTGCAGATTTGGGGGTTAAGTCTTTATCAGGAAAGTCATTTGATTCATCTCTTCACTGCCTCTCAAGCCTGGTGGATACGGCAGAGATGAGGAGGAGGAAGGCGAGAGGGTCAGAGCTGGGTGGGGCGCCCTGCTGTGGAGCTTCAGGGATGGTGGCTGCTCCCCTTCCTGTCCTTCAGACCTCCTCCCGCCCCGTAACACCCATGAGGACCCCTACTGGACGCGGTTGAGAGAGGACAGAACCCAGCTCAGCATCGTGCCACCCCTCCCCTGCCCGGGGTCTGCCCTGGACCACACACTCGGAGCCAGGACTCAGTTAATCCTCCTTGTTCTCTTGGGGCCAAGGGGGCTCAGTGACAGCTACTTCTGGTCTGGGTTTCATTCTTTTGTAATTCATCTCTTCGGCTTTGACACAGTGTCTTTGGGGAAGTGCCCTTCATAACCAGCACAGACACTGAGGCTAAATGGACAAGTTACACGTCATCCCCAAAACGTCCCCTGCCTGGGGCGGAGGGATGAGAAGAACTTGGCTTTGCAGACGCCCACGCTGCTTTCACACCACAGCTCAAATTCTGGCCGGGTTGACTCATCTGGCTCTTTCTTCTTTAGATGTAGATAAAATGAAGGCCAGGCAGTTAGCTGTGTGGGAAGGTTTGGTGGGGCTGGGAGAGTGGAGAACATTTTACAGATATTGCGAGTGATAAGGAAAGCGCACATGATGGACAGAGCCGGGAGACCGATGATGTGGGCTTCATGGCTCATTGACCACTTGAATAATAATCACACCTGCAGACACGGGCCATCTCAATGCTGAGCTTTGTACTGCTTCTTTTGCACAAATCCTTCTCTCATTTTGTCCTTTTTCTCACCACTTTGTATATGTTGCATGGTCAACCACTGTAACAGCATTAAAACGTGACTTTATAGAACAGGAAGGACCGTCCCAAGCACGCTTACAAGTGATTTGCTGTCAAGAGCTCTGGATTGGCTCAAACATCTTCATGACGTCTATCCTTGGTGCGTCTTAAATTTCACAACTAAAAATTCGTTTCTGTGATTTAGTAAATTATGACATCCTAGTGGTAGTAAGGAGCCTAAAGACGTGCTTGGGCCTTAGAGCAGTGTGGATTCAAATCCTTATCAATCATGTGATATTAACCCACATTTGTAAATTGGGGGCCATAAAATTGTAACAACCTCTAGTGTTAGCATAAGGATCAAATGAGGTCATGCCCAAAATGCTTAGCAAAATGTCCCTTTATTAGAGTCAACGGGATTATTTTTATAGCCACCCTGACCGTAAGTAATCTTCAACCCACAGTAAGTATTCGTCAACTCCCAATTTATGTACACGAGCCTTGACCAGTTCCCGCGATAGGATCTTACTGCCTTCTGAGATTGCCAAATAATATTTTAGAAGTTGTAATTGTTAGGGAGTTCTTTCTTAATTCGAGGCTAATCTCCTCCTTCCAACCTTTCAAGCATGGATTTTAGTTGGAGACTCTGAGTGAAAGGATGAAGCCAGCAACAGCCCATGGAGTGTCAGAGGCTGTGGCTGGTGGACCTCTCCTCCCCTTGTTCTCTCCCGTGCTCCAAACATGATGACTGGGAGTGCCCTCGCCATGCTTGCGGTTCTGTTTCTACATTTGTATGATGTCTTATAAACCCCATTTTAATTTTTCTAGGTCTAGAAACCCTGGAGCCCTCACTGTGCTCTTTGAATTTAGGCATTTTATTCTTAAACAACAACAAAAAAGGGAATACAAATGTTAATTAATAAACCCACTTATCTATCACCAACATAGTAATATTTTGTGTTTTCTTTAGACTTTTTTAAAGGCAAAAGAACCTTACAAGTAAAATTAAAGACCCCATTGTGTTCCCCTGTTGCATTCCTTATTCCAGAGCTAGCCAGTGGAAGAATTTGGTGTGTATCTAATTCTGCATATCTTTAAATATTATATACTTTATATATATTAATGAAGCTCTACCGTTCTTTTGTGTGCATTATTTAAATTTAACACAGTATATGTAAAGTTTTCTAATTTGTTTCTTCATTCAATATATTTCAAGATAGGTTCATGTTAATACATGTATAAGTTATTCTTTTTAACTGCAGTATATTAGAGGAATATAAGATGATCTTCTAAGTACATATGCTTCCATATCCACTACCACTTAACATTTGAATTATTTCCACTTTTCCACTGTTCCACTGTTTCCACTGTTTGAATTATTTCCAACCAAGTACAACACGGTTTCCTAGACACCCTCATGTATCGTTACGCATTACTTTAAGAGTCTGCGCAGGACAGATACATACACACACACACACACACACACACACACACACACGTCCTTGCTTCACGGGCTGTGTTCAGCATCTGGATGTTTAGGGGTGATGCCTTGTTCTTCATGAGGCTCTCGAGCTTGTACTCTCACTGGTATTAACTGAGAATTTCTGCTTCTCCATTCTTAGGCAAACATGGATATTTTTGCCCATCTTCATGATCACTCTGGAGAATATGAAATATTCAGGTATAAACCTAACAAAACACATAAAAGGTCTTTACGCTGAAAAGGACAAAATGCTATGAAGAAACTCAAAGAAGAGCTAAATAAAAAGAGAGAAATACCATTTTCATGGATTGGAAGAAGCAAAATAAAGATGTCAACTTCCCCAAATGAATGTATAGATTTAAGTCATAGGTATCCCTGCAAGACTTTGCATAGGCATACACAAGTTTATTTGAAATTTATATGGAAAGATGAAGAGCCTTACAGAGTTAAAACAATCTTGTGAATGAAGAATCAAGAGAAATACCTTCTTGTTTTTTATGATATGAAGGTTTTGTATACAGATTAAGTAGCCAAGATAGGGTAGGATTGGGGGAAAGAGAGACATAGATCAACAAAGAATGGAATTGATATGCAGTTAGAGACCCACACAGATTTACCCAACTAATTGTTTTTTTGAGACAGAGTGCCCTGGGTAGAGTACTGAAGCATCATAGTTCATAGTAACCTCGAAGTCTTAGGCTCAAGCGATCCTCCTGATTCAGCCTCTCAAGTAGCTGGGTCTACAGGCACCCATCACAACGCCCGCTAGTTTTTACTAGAAATGGGGGTCTCACTCTTTCTCAGGCTGGTCTCAAACCCCTGAGTGCAGGGGATCCACCTGCCTCGGCCTTCCAGAATGCTGGGATTACAGCATGAGCTACCACGCCTGGCCCTCAACTACTGTTTTAAACATCTTACTTTGAGATAATGGTAGATTCACATGCAGTTGTAAGAAATAATACAGGGAGATCCCATATACCCCTTCCCTAGGTTCCCTCAAAGGTAACATCTACAAAACCATGGTGTAAAATCACACCCAGGACACTGACACAGTTCAGGAGGCAGAGACCTCTGTCATGACAAGGGTCCTGCATTGCTCTTATAGTCACTTTTCTCCGTCTCTGAAAATGGCCAGACAGTTCTCCTTTACTGTCACCTTGTCACCTGCAGAATATCATATACCTGGAATCAGTATGTGACCTAGTGAGACTGGATTATTTTTTCACTCAGCCCTGTTCCTTGAATACAAGGTGTTACATGTGTCAGTAGTTTGGTCTTTTTCATTGCTGGGCCATGTTTCATGGTATGGAAAGCCCACGGTTTGTTTAACCCTTCATCTGTGAAGGGCATCCAAGTTGTTCCAGTATTTGGCCATTATGAAGAAAGCCATTTGGAACAATCATATACAAGTTTAAATCTTCCTGCTGAATTATGTTGAACAGATATATTTAAGGAAATGCTTCCATTTGTGGAAATATGTTCGGTAATTATGAAATACTACTAAAATATTTAAGAAATGATAAGGGAAAGGAGGGGTTTCAGAAGATCATGAGCTCCCTCCTCATTAGTCTTTGCCCCTCTGCACAGACCAACCCTTTCTGTTCAGAGATTCCTGCCGCGCCATCCCTAGCCACCTTCTCTGAGAACGCGTCTTCACAGAGCATTGAGGTCTATGTTTCCAGCTCCCTTCTTATGCCTCTCAAATTCCAGTTCTGACCCTGCGTTTGGACTGATGCAGAAGACGGAGAGACAGCAGCTGTTTCCAGAGGGCATCTGGTTTTCTCCTAAATTCCTAAACTCAAACACAGTTCACCAGCGCTACTATTCATTTCTTTTCAAAGATGAGTGTCTAGTTGGCTGGAAAAATGTTTTCTCCGTTTACTAAAATGGCTTTAGCCATTTAGTCTTGTGAAAGAATCTCCAGAATTCAATAGTTGTAAAGGTATAGGTGCTCAGATCCTGTTCCCCAAATGTGTTTTAAGCCTTTGTTAGACTGATTAATACCTTTGTCTGAGGTTTTTAGATGAACGGCACAATGTCAAAACTTCACCTAGCATATCTGACACATATAGTCCGTTCAATAAATACTTGCCCAATGAATCCCCCATTTTTTTCTTCATCTGGGGCACAGGGTGGAGATTAGGGAGGCAGTGGAAGTAAATTATAGTGTAATCTGAGGCATAGTTAAAGGAGCATGAAACTGTTTCCAGATATTTTAGAGAATATATGTGAAGGTGGATTTATAGGCTTGATAGGTTATTATCTGTTTCTTAACAGAGCAGAAGGTCAGTGGATGAAACTCACAAGTTGATAGTCACAGGGCATTTTGTAAAAGACTTTTCTAATAATGAGCTATTCAAAACTAAGAGCGACATGATTTTGGAAAGCGATGTAACGTCCACATGGATGGAAATAAAGGCAGCCCTCCCAGCAACACCGAAAAGCTGAGCAAGAAGGAACTTGCACGGGTGAATCAGAAAGGACGCTGCGGACTGTGTTCCTTGGAAGTGAAATAGTGGACCCTAACACAGTCTGTCTCAAAACTTCCACGGTGACCCACTTAACCCAGGTGTTTAACCGAAAGCTGAGCCGGGTGTTGCTGTGAAGGCAGCTTATAGCTGCCGTCAGCATCTGTAATCGGTTGTCCCTGTGAAAGATACCACCCCTGTGAATGTGGGTGTTGTCATCGGGTAAACTGAAAGCCTTACAGGAGAAACTGAGTGTCAGGAGGAGGAATTTTATCTCCAGACCACAGCATCGAATCCTACTTGAGTTTCTGGCCCATCCGATGGATTTTAGACTTTCCACCTCCCATAATTGTGAGATGAGCGAACTGTTCAAACAAACAAACAAAGCGAGCGCACATGGGTTAACACGGCACAGGGTTCTGCTTCTCTGGAGGACCCTGACACGCTAGTTCTCTTTGGTCTGCTACTGAAACCCCTGCCTTGGAGAGAGAGGTTGCTAATTTGATCCCTAGATTTCAGACCTCGGCTCAGATCAAAGTCACAATTGCATTAAAATGGGACAGCTCTCAGCGAGGTGTGCGGTGGCACCAGTGGCTCACACCTGTAACCCTACCACTCTGGGAGGCAGGTGGGCCCGGGTGTGGGGATGGGCACCTGGAGTCTCAGCTACTCAGGAGGCTGAGGCAAAAGGATGGCTTGAGACCAGGAGTTTGAGGTTTCTGTGAGTTATGAGGCCATAGCACTCTAGCCCGGAGCAACAGCCTGAGACTCTGTCTCAAACAAAATACCTAACTAAGATAGCTCTCTCTCTTCTCTTTGTTCCTTTAGTGCCAAAACTTCATATATGCCAGCATTATGCGTTCATTTGTCTTTCTCTGGGCCAAATGGTTGTAGTCAGTCCTGGTGGCCTCATTTACGAATTTCACAGAATCATTATCAGACATGGAGGAAAATCTTAGAAATCAACTAGGCCACATTCTTACTTAATAGACAAGGGAGGCGGAGAGTCAAATCATTGCCAATGCTAAAACTAGGCGGCCACGTTCTTACCCAGGATTGTTGTGTAATTCTACTCTACTTCCCTCCTGATGCAGTCTCCTTGCCTCCCCGTCCCTGAAAAGCTGATTTGCCACCACAGCCTGCAGCACCCTAGCTCCTGGGATGAGGACAGAGGATTACCAAAGCAGGGGAAGAAATCATGAAGCAAAGGTGTTGCTACATCCCACTCTGGAACCCTGTCACCAGCAAGTCTGTCCAAGTGACAATGACCAGCCACACGCCAAGATCACTGGAGCCCTCTAGAAACTCTGGCACCATCAAAACTCACATGTTCCGCCTGAATTCACACATGGTTCAAATATGCAACTTTCTCTGTCCAGGAAAAAAAAGAAAAGCAAGAAAGAAAGAAAAGAGAAGAAAAGAAAAGAAGGAAGAAAGATCTTTTATTTCCAGTGACCGGTAGAATTGGTCTCCCCTCTCAATGCAGTTTTATTTTTGAAATCAAGCCTCGAGTTTAGCAAACAGATAATGACCCTCGGACAGAGAAAGCTGAACATAATGTCTCAGAATGTGATGCTGAACCCAGAACATTGGCCTCTTCTTGGAAGTGCGGCCTCCATCCTGTTCTGTTGTGTATGTCCTTTAAGCTGGCATTAGATATCCTGATGATAGAAAGTGGTTGGTCTTAGGGGGAGTGGATTTGGGTCATGAAGCAAATAAAGAATTGTTCTAAATGCCTAGAAACAGATTGAAATGCAGTGTTCTAGATCTTTAAAGATTTTGCTCCAGAGATAAAAATATTTGGAGATTCCTGGTTGTAATCACACAGAGTTTTGTGCTTAGGTCTTTCTTTCAATTTTGCGCAAACAATTCAAAGGATAAGTGGATAGAGGTGAATGACTCTGAAAGACTTCCAGACAAAACACCTCATTGAATTTTGATATTAACTCAGAGAAGAATGTTGGGAAAGTAACTGGGAAAACTAAACTAAGGCTTCAGTGTCAAAATGCCTTTGAAGGTAGCGTGATGGTGATTCATTGCTCTGGTATGAAGTTTGAGGACCAGCCAATTTAACAGAGAACAGAGAATGGTTCAAGCCCTGGCTCACTCACCTACCTAAATGTCACAAAGTCAATAAGCATTTGCTTTGCAGTGATTTGATTCGTTTCTACAATTTAGTCACCAACTATCTACCTGAGGCAGTGCGAGGAAGGGAAGTCTGATCGCTCACTACTGCTGGCTTATTCTGGCAGGAGAGTTAATTTTATTCAGAATGTGTTCACCTCACAGCTGACGTCCATCTGTCTGTCTAGGACACCCTTCAATACTTACACCATTACTGGTCCTAAAGATGTCTGTTTTTCATTCTCTATTATGCAGAAGGTCTACATTTTGTACTCAAATTTGAGACTTTTCTTTCTTTTTTTTTTACAACCAATTATAATAAAGCTTCTTGTCCTAAGAAAAAACCAGTCCCTCAAAAGATGGCTCCAAAGGCTTCTGGGAAATCAAGGAGTACTTAGGAAACATGAAATGCTTGTTTACTCTAATGACAATGAATCAAGTCATGATTTTGACTCATTAAATTTCCTTGGAAGCAAATACAGGCTTATTAATAAGGAGTTTGGTTTGTATTTTGCTGAAAGGTTATGCACTTGTAACCTTTCTTGAACCAGAAGGATCCGTGGTTCCACATAGAAAGTAAGATAGATAATAAGGACAAAATGTTTCAACGCATCTTGACAAGGTAACTTGAAATCATTTAAAAATTTTAAAAATCAAATTAGCTGTTGATTTTTGTTATAGTTAAAAATTTTTAAATGGTTTAATTTTTTGAATTAACGTCAACAAATATTATTCTGCTTAATAAAAAAATTCTTTTTCTATGAATGGCATCGTCAATAAAGAAACTTGGGAAAGATACTTAAGATGCAAATGAACAAAGAGAGTCATTCATGAAGCAAAGTAAGAATAAAAAATGCTTCTTTTTTGTTGACCAACCTTAAACTAAAGACGATGTTAAAGATGGCATGTAATATTAATTGTAACACATGGGATGAAGAAAGTATTAAAGATTCAATGCACCTGTAATTAAATATAAAAAGTAATTTTATATCCATTCTTAAAAATGGATTACTTGATTTAACAGTTGGACTCATTCAGCTAAAATATATGCGAACCTAAGATTCTTAACTGAGGAGTTGAGTAATAAAATCATCCCATCCTTTCCAGCACTATTACCAGGAATTCGCAAGTAGCTAATGCGATAGTGAATAATTTGACTTGTTCTAGAGCATGCTGGACAAAACTCCAAAGAGGAACTATATTAAAGAAATGTTTTTATTTTTATAATACATTTTGGCTCAAAGCCAAGTCTTCCAGGGTTTTGCTTGGAATTACATTCTGTTATTTACAGGCAGAGTTCCCTAGGCTGTTAGATTGGCAGAGTGAGTGAAATACTGCTCAGCTGAGGCTATTTAATCTTACTACTCTGAAAGGGTCCAATCTATTACAGCTGGTAAATTTAACCTCGTGTGAGCCACATTCCTGGGCCGTGCGGGTTACCGATCTTCTCAGGATGAGAACTGGAAGTCCCCTCTGCCCATGGTGTGAGGAACACAAGCAGGATTAATCTACTCCTTCAGCTTTTTGTCACTTTCACAGCCATTTCTTTAGTGTCTACTATGCATTTTGGCTCTGTGTGAGGTCTTGCTTCCAAGGAACTCAGAGTCCGGTAGGGCAGAGAAAAGCGTAAACAGATAATCAAGGCAAAACGTGAATCTTAAACAGCCGTAGACACAGAGTGCTGTGCTCTTTCCACAATGACTAGTCATATGAGGTTGGAGTTGGGGTGAGGTGACAGTTATCTCCTGCTGCATGAGAAGCCACTCCAGAACTTTGCAGCTTAAAGTGGAAGGCATGTATTTGCTTATCATTTTTCTCTGGGGCCTGAGTTCAGCCCCAAGGTTCTTCTGTTGCTGTCTCCTGGAATTACTCAAGGTGGTTTGGCTGTGGCCAGGCAGTCCACGAAAGCATTCTTCACATACCTAGCAATTAGGTGGGGTTCTTAGCTGACCGTTTTTGATTCTTCTCCATGTGGCTTTCCCAGAATACGAACCCAGATTTTCAATACAGAGAGTGAGAACAAAACTGCAAAGCCCCTTACGTGATGATTGAGGCTGGGTGGTCACCTCCACTGCGTGCTGCCGGGGACAGCAATTAACTGAGCCAGTCTGGAAGCAAGAACAGGGGGAATAGCTCCCACTTCCTGACACAAGAAGCTGAAAAGGAACCATGGCTGTTTTAAAGAATAGCAAGGGTTAGTTAGGTAGCATGTCAAAGGAAGCACTTTTGATTTGTCTGAGTGTTCAATGCTTAAATGTTCACATGTGTGAGGTGCAAAGGATGTTCCGGGAAGGGCAGAAGGAACATTCCAAACTCACGATTGGCAACGCACGAAGGATGGTGCAATGTTTGTGAACAGCACATACGTGCACGTAGGATGTGCACACAGCTGTGGGGTAGATGGTGGGCAGAGGGAGAATTCTGGGGGAAGGAGTGAAGAAAGGAGCCGGGAAAGACAGATTGGGCCAAGTTGTGACTGCCCTTCTGTGAAAGGCTCAGAGATTTGGAATTTATCCTCTACGCGTTGAGCAACCAGGAGTCACTTTCACATCTAGTGTCAGGACCTTCTGGCAAGTCGCAGAATAAATATTTGTTAAATAAATAAAAGCACGTTATTGAGACAATCAGATGTGTCCTTCTTGATAAAAATAAGGTAAGATTAAGAAGGCTTTATAAGCCTTTGATTAGCCTATATGTCTTGTTCATTCTGAGTCCCTGAAACACCACCAGATGTTTTCTTCACATGCCCTCAATATAATGGTGGCTCCAAAAATGTTTAGGGCAGACATTGCACCTTGATAGGGTGACGGCCAGGGAAGTATCTTGAAAGTGATACTTGGTTTCACTCAGCTGATATGCTTATTTGAAACCACTACTGCAAAGCCCTCTTCTCCCAAACTATTCATCTCTGCGGTCATATGGCTCCACGGTTGAAAGATAAAATATTAATGTTGATTATTGAATAAGAAAAAAAACCCTTAGTGAGAAACCCCTTTTTATTTTATAGTCATTGTAGCCTATGAGGATGTTGCACAAAATAGTACAAAGGGGCCCTGGCACCATTTGCCCACTTTCCTCAAGAATGACATCTTATCATAATAGCAGTACAATGTCAAAATGTAGAAAATGACATTGCTACATTGCTGTTAACCAAACTATAAGTCTTATTTAGTTTTCCCCCATTTTTTACACGTCTCTGGGGGCAGTGTTATTCCACGGATAGAGTCCTGCCGTCCCCATCACAGGCCAGGCACAGAATCCCTCAGTCCTGCAGGGGACCTTCCTCATGCTGCCCCTTTATGCTCCTGCCCTTCTGCCTTTGAATTTATCCCATCAGTGTGATGGTGCTAGAATGATTCTATTGAAGAAGGCTTGCCTGAAGACAACAGGATCCGTTTTCTGGAAGCCTTATATGTTACATGTTATGGGTCACATGCAGTTTTCTTGCCTTTCAATCTTGACCTCAGGTAGCTTAACGTGTGTGAGAATTTAAGTTGGTTCCAAGCTTAAAGGTTCCTTTTGTTTGCGTGTTTTTCTTTTGCTTTATGAGAACTACACTTATGATTCTCCCTGCCCTCCTCTCTCCCTGCCAAAGAGCCAGCTCATGGATTTACTAGATCACCACTGCAGAAGTCATTACTTCAAGGGTCAGCACTCTCACAAAAGCCCAGTAACACACACATACACATATATATACTGTGTTACATATATATTATGTATATAAACATAGATAAATAGGAGACAAAAGAGAATCACCACACTTTGAAGGCTTTCTTCTTTTAATTAAAATTGGTGGAAATAGACCAACGCTGGTGGATACAGCGATGGCTGTGATTCCTTAATTACTATGATGCAGACGAAGGTCTAATTTGGTGTCATCCAGAAAGAGAATAATCTAGATGTTCACATTTATTGTGTATGCATGTGAGGGTGTGTGCTTGTCTGCTGGAAGGGGTGTGGGCACCTGCTCATGGTAGCAGGTGTGGACGGAGTGGTCACGTGGCTCAGTGCACTGCAGCATGGCGTGGGCACTGAAGACTCTGCACCTTGATTGGGTGTAGTTACTAACCCATGTAGGTGGCAGGGCATCCGTGGGGCCAAAACCCACGTTCAGGGTTACTGAACGCTGTCTGTAGGCCACGCTTACCATGCTCTGCCTTTATTCCTCAAAACAACTCAGTGACTGTCAGAACTAGGGGTGTTTCTAGAATCAGCCACACAGCGTAAAGGAACTTGGAGTCCCCTCAACACATAGATGCTTCCACTGAGCCCTGATACCAGGCCTCAACTTCCACCTTTACCAATGTGAATTTAACCACAGAACCTCTGTGTCCTTCCCTGCCCCAGACTTGGTCAGAGCCTCTCAGGTCTGTTGTGACAGCTCTGCTAAGCTCTATGAGAAATGATGTTGGGGACACAATCTTTTCTGTCTGGAAGCTACCACCTCTTTGTCCTAACCAGTTCATCTCATCCACTGGTCGCAGGCCAGGAGTGTGTAGGAAGGGCCAGGTAGATTTTCCAAATCACTCAAAGCAAGCAAAGAAGCCATCCAGCAAGCAAAGGACCCCAACAGTGCCCATCCTCAGATCGTTACTTCTCCATGGCGGGCAAGTCCTGCCTTCGTGGCCAGCATCTGCTGCTGGAGCTGGATCTTGTCGAGGTTTCCAACTTCTCAAAGGCCAACATTGCAGGAGGATGTGTCCTCCGCTTTCTCTGCTGGACACGTTCGACGTGCCAGACCCAGGCCCATGGTTCCCTGGACACGAGTGACAGCTTGCTGTCAACTCAGGCTTGCTCTTCTCTTCCCATCACCCTCGGCCTCACAGCTGAGGACCAGCTCTGGTCTGTGACAATGCGGCAATCTTACAAGCACCCTGGGCAGCAGGCTGGGGAATCCAGCCTGGGAGAGGGGACCCCCCCTTCCTTGCTGTGCCTTCCCTGGTCTCTACTTAGCCCCAGGGTATTCCTTAGAATAGCACCTCTCCTTTCTCACACACCAATCCTCTATTAACAGTCACTTTTAAAAAGTTCACTGTTCAGGATTGGCACCTGTAGCACAGTGATTACGCACCAGCCACATACACTGAGGCTGGCGGGTTTGAACGCAGCCCAGGCCAGCTAAACAACAATGACAACTGCAGTAAAATGTAGCCAGGTGTTGTGGCAGGTGCCTGTAGTCCCAGCCACTTGGGAGGCTGAGGCAAGAGAATTGCCTAAGCCCAAGAGCTGGAGGTTGCTGTGAGCTGTGACGCCACAACACTCTACCGAGGGTGACAAAGTGAGACTCTGTCTCAAAAAAAAAAAAAGTTCACTGTTCAAATTACTGTGTAATTTCCGTCTTCTGAGTGCATCTAGTGTATGAACTAGCTAAGTGAAAGGCTTTTTGACATTGTTCTTTCAGAACATTTAAAAATGATTCACCTTACATTCCCTTGATTCAGGGGACCTTCAAGCTTTATTCCAGGTTGTTCTATGTTATACAAAGAATGGTGTAGCTATTTGCACCAAAGAAGCAAGAAAAAAATGTGCTACAAGCAATGTACATTACTACATTATAACTACATTAAATTGCTAAGATTTGGCAATATGTGTGGTGACCCTTACAGATGGCAGCATGCTATTTTGTACAGGGGACCACCTCCTCTTACTTTATTGAATGTGAGAATTAGGTCAACTTCATTTCTGCAACTTTTCGCATGAATTGAATTTAGAAAAGCATTGTGTCATGTGTGAAAACCACACAACAGTGAGCTGAAGGGTTGTTGAGCTGTTTAAGATGGTTCACCTTGCAAGATGAAACAGAATGGGAGCAGAGCCCCATGGTGCTGTTAGGGAGGAGGGCAGAAAAAAAAACAGCTGCAAAACAAGTTCTTTACACACAGGGCCTGGTGGTTTCTAACACATCTGGAAGAAACACAAGTGTTTTTTGTTTGTTTCTTCAATGTATTTTCAAGGTGAGCCCTGAATAGAAAATTTAACAAGATGCTGAGCCAGAAATGCTGAGAGAGATTGACAGACCGAATGCCATGTTGAAGACTCAGCATTGAGTCCACGAAGCCTAACATGACCTCATCACAAACTTAGTGAATTATCTTGTGCAGGGCAGATCTATCCTCTCACAGAAAAGTTTGCCATTTATGACTTCAGTTTGGAATCTTGCTCAGACTTGACAACATTTTTTTTTTTAACAAAACTCTTGTCCGTGGATCACCCAATTCTGGGCTCAGCTGAAGGTTCGGGGACATAGTACACGCTCAGGCAGCACATCCCTGAGCCCACGTGTCTGTCTGCTGCGTGGACTGCGGGTCTGCCAGCCAAATACATGGCAGCTACATGTGCAACACATCTCCCTGCCAAGCACACGCCAGAGGGCTGGTGCTGATGACTTCATGAGGACACCACGCGGCGAGATTGGCTCCAGCTCTTCCTGCGCTGGTTGGGGTGCAGCTCTGGGCCAGGGATCAGTATTAAAGCCCCGTCTTATCCAGAGATGCCACAATGAGATAGAGCCTCTTGTTGGCAGGGAGATCGCAATGCTTTGCAAGGCTAAGAGCATAGCATCGCCCCAGCAAGTTTTCTTCTCACTGGGTGTTCCAAGTCCACAGTGACTCCACCAAGATAAAGGGGTGCTGGGGGCTTCTCTAAGCTCACGGAAGCACACCCCAATCTGCGAATCTTAATGAAAGATCGATGCTGTCTTTGGCCGGTCCCACTTTGGTAGAGTCTCAACACACTGTGTGCCTTCAGGGGTGTAGCAAAATGGCTTAAATTTTAACCACTTACTTAAAAAAGGGTGTTATAGGATTGGGCATCAACAACGTGACAGGCTGAAAAATTGCCCTGCACTCCCCACTCCCTTCGGCTCTTAAGAAGCAGAGTTTAGAAGTCCTGGCTGAGACCCACCTCAAATGCCCATTGTGGATTCCTCTCCAGTGCGGGCATCAGAAACTCCTTCACAGAGACCAGGTTCTCTGTGTAGATCAGGGGGTGTGAATGGACCATCCTGCATCTTCCAGTTAGAACTAGCAGTGTTTACTGCGCTTCCCTGGAAACCTGCCTGTCCACTTCTGTTGTATCCCTTACTGTATAATAGGGCATTGCTTGTTTAAACTTTGCTCTGTTGCTTGCATTATTTTCTGAACACTTTACTTGTTCATATTGATATGCTCAGCTGCTGAAAGAATGATTGGCAATTAGTAAATCCTCAGCAATGTCTATTAGCGTATTGGATGTTGACATTGACACTTATAAGAGGACCTGGCATCCTTCTATGCCACCTTTCTTGTTTGCAATATCTGATTAACATGGTAAGGACTAAATGACTTGCTATTGCAGAGTGGTTAAGAGCACAGAGGTTCTGGTATCTGGACCTGAGGGTGAGGTGCAGTATTGGCTGTGCAATCTTAGGCAAGTTATTTAAGATTTCTGTGTCTCCATTTGCAAGATGAGTTTAAGATAATATCTAAACCACATAGTTTGTGAAAATTAGATAATGTCCACAATGTGCCCGATATTAACAAACACTGAGTAATGTTAGATATTATTATTATTCCATTAATCACCAAGTGTTGGACCCCACAGTCCTGCCATTTTAGATTAAGGAGGCACCAGCTTACGTCATTTGTCATCCTGGCAGCCATTGCTGGACAGAAGAGAAGATACAGCATGGCTTTGCTGCAGGGGCTCTTGCATCAGTGAAGACCTTTGAACTCTTTGGAGAAGGTACATCATAACACTGAGATATTCTAATTATTTGTGGCACCAACAACAGCATTAACAATCAAAATATCTAACAGGGATCCCTCCACATCTTAGCAACTTTTAGAAGGCAATGCTTGCAGACATTTGTCACGTCACCAGGAAATTTCAATTTTTTTTGCAGCAAAGTATGGTAATGTACTTAGCTGTGAGGCTCTTATTTTCAAACAATTTGCATCATATTCATCTGTGTTAGAAAAATGGAAATAAAAAAATTTGAGTCAGCTAAAACTGATTGTCTCTTTCTTTGGCTTACGGGATTCCACTCCACACAAACAACTACAATGCCAGCTGGTGTTTCAGCTGGAAACATCTGCAGGGCCAGCAATCCTTTCTTGCATAATTTTTTTCCTGTTAAATTAAGTCCCTCCCTTTTCTGTTGGTGATTTTATTCATTGAAGTGGGTCTAGGAGAATGACAGACAGTTGTGGCCACAGATGAAATAGAATACTAACTTCCAGAATAAAATATAGAAATAAGATGATTATTAGATAACAAGGACACCAAGTAAATTTACTTAAACTTTTCAGGTAATCAGAGCTGATTATATTTATAGGCACAATGAACTCAAATCAGGTTTTAATAAGGTGCCACCTCCCAATGTTTTTACTAGAGCTTCCAATAAAGTCTCCCAGTGCCATAAATTATCAATAGTGAAATTATTGATCAGTGACAAAAGATAGTTTGTAATTTTCATTTGATAGTTATCTGATAGAATAATGCAGGAATATCAGGAAAGAGTATAGCATTATTTGATATATTAATATTAATATAACATTATAGTTATAGAATATAAATATATTATTGTCTTTATTACAATGATGTACAAACACAGTGTCCAATGACCTTATGGGTAGCAGGGCACCTATTTCATTGATGATGCTCCTCTTTCACCTGATTTACATTTTAAACTAAATGACTACTAATCAAGTGGTCCTTGGGATGGAGTGATTGATTGGGTATTGGCATAATTTCTTTGCAGGATAACCCATTCGTTAATGCTCTAAATATGAGGGTGTTGTAGAAGGTACTATAGAAATGACTATGAATATGCATAATTACTGAAGTCCTCTCCCCCCAAATATCTTTAGATTTGACAGAAGAAAGCAGATGAAATAGGGAAATATCCCTAAAGCAGCATCTATGAAAAGGGAGATTTCAAGATCATTTACATCTGAGTTATCTGTAGGGCGTCTGTTAAACACGCAGAGTTCTGTACCCAGACCTAGACTCGATCTTCAGGCATGGTTTGGATCTGTGAACATAGCAAGCTCCTTACAAGACTCTTTGGCACATTGTTATATGAGAATTCCTGGCCCAGAAAGTCGTGAAGTCAGGAGAACCAGGGAGAATATGCGGTTTCAAGATTTACTAAGCCCGTAGATGCTCCTTATTAGTCCTGGGAAGTGTTTCCTGGGAAATACTAGCTTTGACTAGTAAACACGACCACGAGGAGGTTGCCTGTATCTAACGGTATAGGAATTTTACCACTATCATTAGTACTGTCACCCCCTCTGCCAGTCCCATGTAGTAAACGCCACCCAGGAAACTCACAGCCTGTGGAAGGTAGGCCTCGTCACATTGCATCTCAGTTCTTAAAATTACTGGGCAATGTGATTTGGGGTTAGTTACTTCTCTGAAGAACAAAGCTCTTTACTGCATTCTTACATATTTGTAGTTCAATATTTTTCCACCTTTTCCCTATAAAGAATTCAAATCCTAAAAAAAAGAAAGAAAGAAAGAAAGAAAGGAAAAGAAAATGTAGAACAAATTTTTTCTCAGACTAATGAAAAAGATAGTCTTCCAAATCATGACTCCACATGTGGAAACTCAGGAGTTTACGTGCAAACGTGTGTGAATTTATGATTGTGCAGAGAAATAGAAGCTTCATCACAAACACCTCTTAATTGGGTCTAGGAACCAAGATCCCTAAGGCTTTATTAGCATTGCCCTTTTTTCCTTCATTGCAATGTCTGATTCAGGAGGGTCTCTGCATCCACCAACTGCTCATGGATGGCCCTCCTTTTGGAAATCTGTGGGGGTCTCCTCCATATGGTTTTTCCTTGCCTTGGGTTTCAGTTACTATCTTCAGGTATCTTTTTGTAGTCTGTGGCACTTTAGGAGTTCAAAAAGGAAGGTGACTGCAAACGTGCCTCCCCGTTTGACCAGATGCGGTAACAGTGTAGTGGAATGCATTCCATTATACTGTAAATAGAGGGCAGAGGCTCACGATTTACTACCTGGTGATTAATCAAATGTGCTGAACGCTGAGATATCTCTCACACCCCACTGCTCAATTACTACACCCACTCTTCTTCTAGCACAAGACTAGTCTTGGATACGATAAGGGAATGGACTTCATAATGGCAATCTCTTTATAACAGCCTGAGAAAACTCAGCTTAGATCCGAAGTCAGAAGAGGCTTGACTTTTCTTTTCCTTGTTTTTCAAAACTAATAAAAACTAAGATAATAAAGATATTCAGATAAAGAAAAAAAATCTCTGAACTAATTAAATATCATCTAAATCTGCAGATACCAAGCTACATATACGTTGTGAAAAGTTTGCTCTTCCAATAGGGATATACTATACTTCCAATAAAATTTACAACAGAAAAAAATAAATTAATCTGTGGTTGTTAATCAAATTACCTGTCTTATGTGGAAAGTTTTTTTTAACTTCTTTTTCTCTTGTGGTGTCAGGTTCAGGGTAAAGACATTTCTCTGTCAATTTCACTTAGGGTCATACGTAGAGGAATGTGAATTACATCCAGTATTACACGAGTAAACCATTAACTTAATGAAAAATATATCATTTCTGTATGCATTATGTGATAAGAATATATATTATGTTTATATGTAAAAGGAAAACGTGTGTTATATTTATACATGTTACATATATTTTATACACACGCATGTATAGGAAACCACCACCACATGTTACACATATATGTCTGACAGATACTGAAGATCAAAAGTCCGGGAAACATCCAAGGTGCATCTTTGGGTGGCCGAATGTGTACACTTAGTTGATGAAGTGCTCTCCACTGTAAACTTCTAACCGGGCAGTCGCCATTTGTCTGCTCCCACACTGTGAGAGCCAGAGCAGGCATGTAAACAGAAATGCAAACTTCCCAGAACAACATTCCTGAGTAGGACACAGGGATTGTTTGTCTAAATTCAAAGTAAGTCCAGTGAGCAGGTCTCTTTAACAGCACAGCAAGCCCTGGCCCATTCTCCTCTTGTCAGGGTAGAGTTAAGCATTGTCATTTTTGGAACATGATGATTGATGCTGGGGTATTTCTTTTCTGTGGCTGGCCGTGGCTGTGCCAGCCTCCCGTTCCCCCAGCTGTTTCCGATGTAACTGTTACATAAGCTCACACTCGTCTTTGCTTACTCCTTTACTAGAGGGACCGTTGTGTTCCCAAGTGTATTTTAGGGCAAAGTCAAAAATAGAAGCAGGAGATGGTTTTTGTAAATTGATATGCAGCAAATCCAAGGGGAAAGTAAGAAATTTACATAATAGGTTTGAAGTATGTTGAAAGATATTTTGGATAATTCTGAGCTGACAAAGACTTTTGGCTCACCCCATTGATTCTCACCTCCATTGATTTCACATGTTGTTTTTAGATATAGCTGATATTTTAAAATGATATGTCTGAGTAAAAAGACTGGGTTGACTGTATGCCCAATTTCTGTTAGTTATTTGATGATATCTTCCCCCCTTTTTGGTATATTCCTTTATTATATAGGCCATTCCCAAGTACTCTTGAATATAACCATCTATGGTTGAGGGTCTAAGACCGTGCTTACTCTTTAAGAGATGATGGATGGGGAAAAATATTTTTATTCAAACTTTCATGCAATTTGGGAGGAAGACAAAAAAAATAAAATGAAGAGGAAAAGAAGAGAAGTAGGAAGTAAAAGGAAAGAAGAAGGAAGGAAGGGATGGAGGGAGGAAGGAAGGGGCAGTGTTACTATTTATCACATTTACTTCTATGGAGAAAGCTTCTAGAAATAACTACCATATGTGGCTGTGTGAACCACCACGGTAACTATTGCTGTTTGGTTCCAAAATGAATATGTTACCTGAATAAGGGACATAGTCTCAAGTTCTGACTCAACACATTGGTATTAGGGTGGAAAAGACCTCTTACTCATATTGCCGCCTCCTCATTAAAAAAAAAGAAAAAAAAGGGGGGGGGGATACTGTAGTGCTGACCTCTGGGGCTCAGTCCAGTCAGATTTCAAAATATCCCAAGCTTGAAGCTTTTCACCATCTCCCTTGGAGACTATTTCATCATCCATCTGATATTAAACATAAGGAAGTTTTTCCAGTTATTATTCCCCAAGCTCCATTTTTACTGAATGTCATCCTATTATTTACACTATTTCAATGTGCTTTATTTTTACACCTTGGATTTTATAGCCTTCAAGTCCTGGAAGGTGGTTGTCATCTAACCCTCTTTATCCAAACTGCTGCCAAGAGAACACAGAAGAATTATTAAATTGTGCGTTACCAAAAGTTTGTAAACTCTACCCATAAATCAAGAACCCCAAAGTCCTGGGAAAGGGACATGATTAAAGAAATTTGCCTTTTACATTTACTTTTCTTAGTTTCAAACCCTTCTACACACCAAGATCTCTGCCAATGTTCTGATAAAACCCTAGAGTGTGAGTGAGATATAAGCTGTCAGGGCAGGAAAGAACAGTCCTTAAACATGGTCTGGGCCGAGTTTCCTTGTATTGATAGAAGCTTCTCAAATATTCCTGTCAAGACATCATTCATACTTGACTAGCGAGGGATACAAATAGAGAAACAGAACTCTACAAAGTTGAGTTGAGTATCTCAAGTCTTTGAGTATCTCAAGATTTGAGTATATCATAGCTTCAGATATGAAGGCAAAGTCACTTCTGCCATGAGCTCTCTACCTTTCTTTGTTTCCCTCTGTTTCAGAGTAAGGACAGTAACTACAAAACTCAGAGTCATCGAGGGCCCGTCCACAGATCAGGAATTCTGGAAATTAAATATTAACCTCATTTTATTCTCAGAGCCTCATGAAATGGATTTATCTCCATTTCAAAATGAGAAAATAGGATTAAAGGGTTAATTGACTTGGCCGAGTTCTCACAGGTTCTAACTGGTGGAATCACAGTTTGTAATTTGGGGATTGATGCAGAGATCCTTGATGTATTTCAGGGTATCCCAAGTCACAGTCAGATTATGCGGCAAGTCATTGAAAGAATACCTACTTATCCACTGGACAAGCCGTGGAGATAACGACTGTATTAACGACTGTATTACGAGCACTTACTCATTACTTCAGTACCCAGCGGGGGCCTAGCATGTGCCCAGCAGTCTCTCAGTGGGGGTAGAGTAGTAAATGAGTAGGTAAACATCCTGTCTTCACGGAGCTCACATCGTAATAAAATAAATATGGGGGAAACATACTTCACACAGTTGTAAGTACTGCAGAAAAAAGTATAAAGCAAGCAAGAAAGGGAGGGGGGATTACAAATAAAGAAGTAAATATATAGTTTATCAGACCGTTTGATGTGTTAAGGACACATAAAGTAAGAAAGAGGGGTTGTAGGGCCGAGTACAAGAAGACTTGTTTCTCTGGAGGTGGCCTTTCCATTAAGACCTAAGGGAGGGGACCCACTGAGATCTAAGGGAGGGGACCCACTGAGACCTAAGGGTGGGGATCCATGAAAACGCAAGGGAGGGGACCCACCGAGACCTAAGGGAGGGGACCCATGAAAACGTAAGGGAGAGGACTCACTGAGACCTAAGGGAGGGGACCCACTGAGATCTAAGGAAGGGGACCCATGAAAATGTAAGGGAGGGGACCCACTGAAACCTAAGGGAGGGGACCCACTGAGATCTAAGGAAGGGGACCCATGAAAATGTAAGGGAGGGGACCCACTGAGACCAACGAAGCAGCCAGTGAATATCCGGCCAATGAGAGTTCCAGCCTGAAAATCAGGTTCAAAGGTCTTGAGGCAGGTATGAAAAGCTGTTCAAAGGTTTTGAGTGGAATGATATTATCTAACTTACATTTTAAAAGGGTTGCCCTGGCTGCTGTTTGGAATTCACTCGTAGGAGGTCAGAGGTAAAAAAAGGCCAATCAATATTTCATCATGATTCCTAGCCATAACAATAGATGTTTATGGGCATGGTCTGTGTAACGGCATCACCATTATCCCCTTGGTGTAAATTCTAGTTGAGGTTTCATGGGAATTTCGGGGCAGCTGATCCAATACACACGTGGGGAGGAGAGTGTGGGCCTAATTGACGGGCATATATTTCGTTTTGAAATAATTTTTAATCAATATAGTTTAGTGTTTGAGATTTTTATGGCAATTGGTAGAGTAATTAGGGATGCTTAGAAAAACAGTGGTTCTCCATTGTGGATATATATAAAAATCACCAAGAGCTTTTAAATTTCACCACCTTGGAGATTCTGAGTTGGGGCCCAGGCTTTCCAGTATCCACTCAGGATGGAGAAACATATGTGAGGGGGCCTCCAATACCTGAAAGGGCAAATATCAAAAACATCCCCCAATATTTGGAGTTTTGACATACATAATTTTCAATAAATAAATAAACTATAGTCAGATTTGCTCTTGACCTCCCACAAGTTCAGCAGGCCGTACTGTGTACATTTTGTGGATGAGTCCTCTCTTGCCTTGTTTTCTTGCTTTCTAAAAAAACGTGTGCACTCTTAGAAAGTGCATAACTATTTCAGTGTACGCTAGACACTTAGTAAATAGTTACCTAACTACGCAGACCAATGCACGCTTTTATAAAACAAAGGGAAGATTGGAAAATAATTCAACGAATCATTAGTTTTCTCTAGAGAAACACATGGCACTTCCAGACCCAGAAAATGTGGACGTTTAGAGCTGAGAGTGTGACGAGACAGAAGGGATTATCTGGGTGGGGGGGTTCCCTATTTTCCCACAGCCCTCCTTTCGGCCCAAGCTATTTATATAAAGATATTGCAAATAATTAATCTTGTCAAAACCAGGGCTCAGGCAATAGTTCAGTGAGGCTGGGGAAGGTCAAAGCCATGAAGCCAGAAAGAAACAGCCTTGGGGACAGGCAAGCTCTGAGGTCTGTGTGGGAGAGAATATTCTAGAAATGGGCAACTTTTGTTTTCTTTCTTTCTTTTTTTTTTTTTTTTCCTGTTTTTGGCTGGGGCTGAGTTTGAACCCACCACCTCCAGCATATGCGGCCAGCACCCTACTCCTTTGAGCCACAGGTGCCGCCCTCGTTTTGTTTTTTTTTGAGACAGAGTCTCTTTCCATTGTCCTGGGTGAGTTCTGTGGCATCATAGCTTTCGGCAACCTCAAACAAAAGTTTGAGGGCTTGAGCAATTCTTTTGCCTCAGCCCCCTGAATATCTGGAACTTCAGGCACCTGCCACAATGCCCAGCTATTTTTTTCTCTTTTTAGAAGAGATGGGATCTCACTCTGGCTCAGGTTGGTCTCAAGCTCCCGAGCTCACGGGATCCTCCTGGCCTCCTAGAGTGCTAAGGTGTGAGCCACCCCACCTGGCCTAAGGCCAACTTTGCAACAAAAGATGCCAGCATTTCAGAAGCTTACTTGGAGCACAGGTATACTTCTTGTTCATATGACAGGCAATGCTGGTCCTTGGTGGTAGAAAGGTGACACTCTGCCCTTTGTCCCATACTCTCCCCCCATGCGAGGACCCAGCATTCTCCCATGGGGGGAGAGGTGCTACCAACTCCAGGGAGGTGTCCTTCTCTGCTAGATCCTCTCCAGCCTCCTGATGACCACAGGGAGTGGATCAGAGGACAGGGTTCAGGAGCCAGGCCAGAACCGGATACACACGTGTAACCTTTACCCTCATTCTATCGCCCAGACTTAGTCACGTGTTGCAGCCTCAGAACAAGGGTTTGTTCTGAAACAGTGATACTATTTGCCCCAGGAACTCAGGGATGTACCACTAAGGGGTGATCTTTAAGAAGAGCTATTTGAAATGTGTCATCTTTTCAGAAATTTCAAACTGGAATATGTCTATTTCAGGAAATCACAGATAATTGAAGTTTCAACAGGATTTAATCAATTGTTAGATTTGAACTAAAAATGACAGTGCATAGTTCTTTTACATTTTGTAAAAATATAAAGGTAAAATAAATTTGCTGTCTGCAAATATTGGAAAAGGGAGGCATATGGAAGCCTTAGTGACCCCTGAACCTTGACACTGCCTCCAAGCCAAGTGATGAGCCTTGTCTTAGAATCCTTGCTTTGGGGGACAAGATTGAAAATAGAATCTGAGGAGAGACCAAATCAGGAGAGGGGTGTTTCCAATCCTGCAAGGATTGGACGGGTTTTTACAATACCTTCAAGTCTTTAGAGGGCTCGGACAGCGCCTGTCATTACAGAATGTCTAGACACTGGTTCTGTTGGGTGCCTGGAGCCTTCTTGCCCACCACTGGCAGTAAGCACTGTGTGGCCCTTTGATGGGGCTGGTGATGGGAGGGAGTGGCTCAGAGGCTGTGCCCCCTGCCCGCTCTGCGCTAGTGAGAAAACCACAGCTCTCCTGTTCTCAGGAGCACTGGCAGGGACTTTGGTATAGGCCTGATGTCTTGATATTGCAAGATGGGGAAAACCTTTCATGGCGTGTGATTTCCTGACATTCTGTATAATGAGGACTGTTAGTTGTGTGTGTGCACACGTGTGAGAGAATTGTAGAACAGTAACTTTAAACAGAAACATTTCTTGTGTAGATCTGAATATGGCTAAGGAGGTTCTCCAGGTAGCCCAGTACAGAACTGAAACCCTGCCTTGGGCCTCAGACCCTTTTCACTTCGTCACTGTCCAGAGCATTTTCATGCCATTGTCAGAGAGGCAGAGGGTGGAACACCCCCTTGGCTTTCATGCACACTGGCTCAACAAGTCATAATCTGTTTTATTAATATTCCAAGGTAGTCATAAGACATATCCTGATCTAAAAATGAAAATAAGAAAACATAATGTAAAAAAAAAAAAAAAAAGAGATCTGGAGCCTAACAGTTATTTATTACTTTCTTTCATTCTTGTCTCTTCAACTTTTGTGTTGCTGTTTCTTTGACAAGAAAGTTTGGGTGAATTTGCTATGTGCTTCTGGCCTTGTGACAGGAAGGCCAGTGGCTCCTTTTCCCCTACTGGGCAGTTAGCCAATTAACCAAAGGAAGTTTATTAGTATCCTACAAAGTGCAAAAGCATTCCAGTAGGTACAGTAAGTTTGAAGAAAAAGTCAATCCAGCTTTTATTATACACACACGTGTACTGTATGTATTGCATACTGCATGCACTTTATGGGTGTGCCTGTGTTAAGTACCTGCCGTATACCTTGCACTCTGCAGGGTACCAGCTGGAGATGCCTGTGGAGTTCTGGGTCCTGTGAACAACACCTGGAACCACAGAGAACGGGCACAATGGAAATTGTAAAAGTGAAAGGTCTGGGCTGAATAATTTTTCAATAGTTCCTTGTGAATCTGTTCCCAGGCTCTGTTTCTCATGAGTGCCAGAGCAACCCCGCTGGGAACATGGGCTGTGCAGACAACTGCAATGGCTTTCACGGCAGGCCCAGGCTTTATGCCCGCCCCTAATGTGTATGAAAGCCCAGGCTGTGTTCAAAGACAGGGAATATCGATCCCCGATAACAGGCGTTTCTTCAGGATGGGTGAAGAGTCAGGGCTGTGGGACACGATGTGCGGCCAGGACGTGAGCCACGCGGCTGCTGCTGAGAGATGCGGTGTCCAGAGCCACGTTGAGCTACCCCGGGGCGTGCTGGACGCGGCTGGGGCAGGTGCGCTGGGAGTTCCCTGAGACCTCCCGCCGGTGGACTTCTGGGTCCTGTGACCTGGGACCACGGAGCACGGTCAACAGCGCCGCCGCCTCGGGAGCGGGAGTTGGGTCGGACAGCAGTGTGCGAGGGCCTGGGGTCCGTCCAGCCTTCCACGAGCGCGGCCCTGGGGTCCGTCCCGCCCTGCACGAGCGTGGCCCTGGTGTCCGTCCTGCCCTGAACGTGCGCGGCCCTGGGGTCCGTCCTGCCCTCCGCGTGCGCGGCCCTGGGGTCCGTCCTGCCCTCCGCGTGCACGGGCCTGGGGTCCGTCCTGCCTTCCGCGTGCGCGGGCCTGGGGTCCGTCCTGCCCTGCATGTGCGCGGGCCTGGGGTCCGTCCTGCCCTCCATGTGCGCGGCCCTGGGGTCCGTCCTGCCCTCTGTGTGCGTGGCTCTGGGGTCCATCCTGCCCTCCACGAGCGCGGCCCTGGGGTCCGTCCAGCCTTCCACAAGCGCGGCCCTGGGGTCTGTCCTGCCTTGCACGAGCGCGGCCCTGGGGTCTGTCCTGCCTTGCACGAGTGCGGCCCTGCGGTCTGTCCTGCCTTGCACGAGCACGGCCCTGGGGTCTGTCCTGCCTTGCACGTGCGCGGGCCTGGGGTCCGTCCTGCCCTCCGTGTGCGCGGCCCTGGGGTCCGCCCCGCCCTGCACAAGCACGGGCCTCGGGTCCGTCCTGCCCTCCATGTGTGCGGCCCTGGGGTCCGTCCTGCCCTGCACGTGCGCGGGCCTGGGGTCCGTCCAGCCTTCCACGAGCGCGGGCCTGGGGTCCGTCCTGCCCTCCATGTGCGCGGGCCTGGGGTCCGTCCTGCCCTGCATGAGCGCAGGCCTGGGGTCCGTCCCGCCCTGCATGAGCGCGGGCCTGGGGTCCGTCCTGCCCTGCATGTGCGCAGGCCTGGGGTCCGTCCTGCCCTGCACGAGCGCGGCCCTGGGTTCTGTCCCGCCCTCCACGAGGGCGAGCCTGGGGTCCTTCCCCTGGGGCGGGGAGGCCGGGCCTGTCCTGCCCACCACGTGCGGCCCTGGGGCGCGGGGACATTCGGTCTGTCCTGCCCTCCTGCCCACCATGTCCTTGCCCTGGGAGCCTCGGAGCTCACCAGCCCTGGAACACGCTTCTTCTTGCCCCGGAGCAGGCCCCAGGCCCGGCCGTGAGCTCAGCCGCAGCGCACATTTACCAGGGAATGGCGATTTTCACGGCAACTTTCGCTCGCCTGCCCAGCCCCTGATTTTTTTCTTCTAAGGGCGTATTTGGGTGGCATCTCTGATGCCTGCACAGCGCCTGGGGATGCTGCTGGTTCGCTGTCAGGTGAATCACTGCCCAGCAAGCGCCCCGGAGCCCGGCCACGCTGCCCCTGCTGGGTCCGGCCTCCAGCTCCCTGAAGACTGGACGGGCGTCTCCCGCGGCGCAGGTCTGAGCTCAGGCCTGGACGGGGGCAGCGAGCGGCCCAGCAGAGCCTGTGAAACCCGGCACGTGCACACACGCCCCTTCACATCTGGCCCTGAAGGAGCAGGGACGCCAGCAGATGTTGGGAAGGCTCCGTGGCTCTCTCCCCATTCACAAAAACGTGCTGCTTGCTGGTCTCCCATTGGTCCCCACAATGAGGACGTGATTTTCTGGATAACCCTCATTCCGTGTCACTTAAAATGAACCAAACCCCTCTTCTCACTGTAGCTTCAAGGAAAGAAGAGAGAAAAGCTGGGCAGGGGGCATCATTATAAGACTATATATACCGGCTGGGCACAGGGCCGCTGTGTGTGTGAGAGAGAGAGAGAGAGAGAATATGAATGAATTAGTTACCTGGGGCTGCTGCAGCGATGTACCACGAATTGGGTGGCTTAAACAATAACACCTCGTCTTGCTGTTCTAGAGGCTAGAAGTACTCATGAGATCCAGGTGTCAGAGGTTGGCTCCCTGGGAGGGCTGTGCCGGAGAATCTGTCCCAGGCCTCTCTGCCCGTGCACCCCTCGGCTTGCACCTGGGCATTCTCCCTGTGTCCCCACACCGGTTCACTCTGAGCATCTACACGCCCAGTTTCCCAAGCATATCAGATTAAGGCTTGCACTAATGACCTCCCCTCAATTTGGTCAACTACGAAGACTCTATTTTCAAATAAGTTCATATTAACAGATACGAGGGCTTAGGAAGTCAACACCAGGACAAGACTCAGCCCATGGTGCATGTTAAATGACCGTGGGACATTTGAAGGTGAAAGGAAACTGAGGCGCAGAGAAGGTCAATTTTATAATTTCACATTGAACTGGAACCAGATCAGCTTGACTCTGGTCTCCCGACTGTTACATAATTGAACACTGCAGAGAAGAGCCGCAGGAGTTTTCCCAGTGTTGCTCTGACGTCTTTGTTCTAATCACCCTCATCCTGTCACCCATCAGACTCGGTTTCTTCCTCCGGGTGACCTCACACCATCACCAGTGATTTCCTTCGATGTGGTTACATTTTTATCTGAGCAATTTAAAGATTAGAAGGATTCTGCTGTTGTTTTTCCAAGAGTGTGGATATATAATCTGCACATTTGGAAGGCATCACATTTTTAGACCTCTGGTCTGAAGAATAAGAGGCAACAGGCTGGGGTGGGGGTGGAGGGGAGAGAGAGGGAGTGGGAGGGCGAACGAGTGAGCGCTCGCACAAAGACACCCACAACACGGGTAACACCGAGTGATAAAAGTAGATTCCTAGCAGCCATGTGAAGTCCAAAGTTTGAGTTCATTACCAAATATCGGCTCCTCTGCCCCTGGCTTTTGTGGGACATCCTTTTCTTTTGGTTTAATTTGAATGGGTTTCTGTTTAAGGTGCAACCAAAGTTCACCCATTTCAATCCTTTCCGATTTACCTCCATCCTACCGTCACAGAGCATTCTTATATATAAGTTGTTAAATTGTGTGCATGAGTTTTATATTTGACAGTTATGTCCATTAAACACATATTTTATTTGGTGACGTTTATATTCTTTTTTTTTTTCCTTCCACTTTTTGGCCGGGGCTAGGTTTGAACCCGCCACCTCCGGCATATGGGGCCGATGCTCTACTCCTTTGAGCCACAGGCACCGCCCCGAAGTTTATATTCTTAGAATGTGTATCAATTGCTGTCCTGAAAGAAAGCAAAAAGAAATGTTTATTTTGAAGCTGTATAGTCATACTTTAATGATAAAATTAGTAAGATTCTTCCGGAGCCACTTACAAGGGCATTAGGCAATTAAGCAAAAAGATAAGACATAGAAATGCTTAAAGTCTTATTATTCACTTTCATTTGAAAAGAGAATAAAATAAAAGGAAGGCATATCTGAAAATATAATTTGTCAGAAGAGGAGTATAATTCCATCAGTAAATATGGACATGAATTTTCCTAAATATATACACAACATGAAGTACTAAGGGGCTAAGAGATTTGAGAGTGGTCCTAGTGATAAAAATAAGGGGATTAGAATTTACACAACGCACAGAAGACACTAAACACTCAATACCTGTGTTCAACATGCTTCATGGTTTAATTTCCATAACATCCCTGTGCCCTAGGTACATAGGCCCTTTATTCAGATGAAGAAATCAAGACAAATGCTTTAAGCCATTTACCCAAACCCATGTGGGGATTGAAACTGGGATTAAAACATAGACATCTACAATTCTGGAGTCCACAATTTTTCCCTGCCACTCTTCTGCCTTTTCAGTGGGAAGGTGGGCACCCCGATTCTCCTGTACAGTAGGCGCTTACAGAGCACAGGCATGGGTGCGGGCACATTTGAATCTACGGGCACCTCTGCTTGATCTCAACCAGAGATGTCCCACCTAGACATGCCGAATTCAGCGTTTCGGGATTTACTTTGGAAAAACTATTCCATTGCTTTAAGAAGCTTGAAAGCCATTATCACAAGCCAGTGCCAGGTTATTTTTGCCCAAGGAATACTTGTTTAATGTCACTGGATCTAAGACTTTGCAAAGAAATAAGTCATGACCTTCACTAAAAATGAAAAAGCTTAGCCCGGTGCTTGAACACAAAGCCCAAATAAAGAAGACTGGAGACGGTGTATGCATCACAAACTCATCTGAAACAGGGAAATCAGCACATATTCAATTCAAAAGGTGAAGAGGAGGAATTAATCATAAAAACTTTTAAAATACAGGTACATCTCCCTCCATGATGTCAAAATTAATACAATGGTTCTGGCTTCAAACGTACCAAGGATATGTCTAAGAATAAATACTTTGTGTTTTAAAAGACATGCGGGTCCAAGAAGTAAGGTTTCCATAAAGCACATGGCACAGAGCTGGTTTGGACCTGACCCTCTTTAGTGGTTCTGGTTTTCTCTGTGGGTAGCCGTTTTCATGGCACAATTAAGTTGTTGATTTGGCTTGGATCACCAGCGGCATTGGACTAAGAAGCCAGGGGCCACATTGGTGCAAAGGCTATTGTTTAGGACAGGACAAATACTGATATTCATTATGAAGGAGGCAGATGCAGGTCTCAGGCAGGAAGGCTGGAAGGTGGCTCAGCTGGTGGTGTTCTGAGGTGGTGACTACAGAGTGACAGGAGCGCCCTCCGGCTCAACCTGGAGCAGACGTGTGCGTTCAAGTCCTGCCTCCGCCTTGTGACTGGTGCGGGACTGCCTAACCTCTCCGAGCCCCGGTATGAAATGGTGTCGCTAAGAAAGTTTATAGCAAAGTTAACAATCAAAGAGTTGTGTTTAAAAAGCAAATGACATAATACACGTTCCTGTTTTGTTCTTCCTGCGACATGCCTAACTCTACTTTTCGTTCCGTGCCTACGTTCCTCGATACACTGGAAGTTCCTGGGCCAGGGACAGTGTGGGTCTTGGGCTGCCCGAGTGCCTGGCACAGGGCGGAGCTGGACAGACATCGGGTGAATGAAGGGTGCTGCTGACAGCACTTGATTCACCATAAGGAATCCTTGCTGGTACTTTCTCCACTTCTCAACTGTCAACTGGTTAATTAGCTGTGCAGAGAAGACCCTCCCCGAGAAGCTCTTCACAGGCATTGAGGCACCAGGTCACATCACCATGATGGCACATCTCCGTGATGCCGGCCTCTCCCTGGAGCGCCTCCTCCAGTTTCACCTCGTGACAGCCCTGACTCTAGGGAGCAGCCCACCCTGGAGAGGAGAAAGCTCTGTGGTCTCCTTGTTCCCAGCCCCACCTGCCCTCCTGCCCCTTCTCAGCCCTTTCTATGCTCCCTGGTCCCATCTTGCCCCCAGGCCACTGCCTGAAGCAGGCGCAGTCTCACCTTAAATGATTTATGGGCCAGTGACTGGGAGGTCAGAGCACAGACTATTTTGCAGGCATCCCGAGGGGCCCTGTGAGGTGCTGAGAATCCAAGCGCAATGTGGCACCGGATGTCACCAGGCAGCCAAAACAAACCTGTTTTCTCCCCACCCGGTGACCCACAGGGCCTGGATCTGCAGCTGTAGTCCCCACACTGCTGCAGCTGCAGTCCCCAGACCCCTAAACAGGCAACAGAGGACGAGATTACCAGGAGGCCGAGACCCAGGGGGTTTGAGTGTGGGACATTGCCTGAGATTTGGGAGGTTCCATTTCTGCCTTGGATTATGTTTGCCTAAAAAATGTGCTGGAGATGACAAGGTTCTTGTGGAATTGGACATGGAAATGGCCGAATTGCAGGTCATTCCCTCAGTCACTTAGCATCCCGGGGCTTACCGAGGAGCACTGGGCAGGGAAGGAGCCGGACGGCACACAGGCCTTCAGGTTGCACTGCACCTATTCCAGCTCCCATCCAGCTCTCGCTCTCTGCGAGACCTCAGGCAGCTTGCTCTTCCTCGTGGCCATGGACTGAGAAAATTAAACTGAGAGAATGCATATCCACACCTAGAACCTCAACGGCATAATGCCTATTGCTATAATTGTCTAAAAGTCCTGCTTTCAAGAATTTGGTTCAAGTTCTCTGCGCTTAAACCCCACTGCACAAAAGAATGAGCTGGAGAACTTTTAAAGAGGGCCAGTGCCTAGGCCCTACCTCCAGAGATCCTGGGGACATTGCTAAATCCCAGAAGCTCCCGTTGCATTCTTTTTTTGTTTTTTTGTTTTTTGCAGTTTGGGGCCAGGGCCAGGTTTGAACCCCACCACCTCCGGTATACGGGGCTGGCACCCTACTCCTCTGAGCCACAAGCACCACCTTCCTGTTGCATTATAATGTGCAGCCAGGATTGAGGAAGACTGTTGGATAAGACAAATTTAACACATGGCATAATTAGAAAATAGTTTGTCACTAAAAATCTGAAGGGGTTTTCAAACAATTTTTGATCTGATGGCAATATTTTCATCCAAGTTATGCCAAGGAGCTTTGTAAATTTCCTGGACATTCACTGAACCTCTAACAATTGTATCTAGAGGCTTCTTCTAAAATGCAAATTTACCTGCTTTATGCAAACTTCCCTTCTCTTGAGTAAAAGTTCTTGCTTCTTTCCCCTGGCTACCCTCTTCACTGTGGGCTAAAACACCTGACACTTTTCTCTCCATTCGGCCATTCGGATACTTCCTCTGCACATGCAATCCCCATAAAAGTTAAAACAAACAGAACAGGAGGAGAAAGAAAGATTATTAAGTGCCTTTTATAATCTTCCTCTCCCCAGTTTCCTTTCCCCACCTCTCCAAACCCAGGCTCACTTGATGTCTATTACGAACATCAAACCTTGGGCGTGTGGGGACACTGCCAACTCCACATCTACCTCGCAGCTTCCCTTCCTCTTACTCCCGTTACCCAATGCCCCAGCCAGCTCAGACCTTGAATATTGAAGACAGAATGAACATCAGACGCGGACATGAGTGTTTTATGTCGATAGTACTTTTAAACCATCATCTTCCCCCAGCAACATTCCCCTTTCCCTAAACAGATATCAGTAAATAATCTCGCTGGAAACCTGAAACAGAGGTGAGGCAGTTCCATATAAGATGTAAGTAATTATCCAAGGCCACAGAGAGGAGAGAGTCAGGCGTTCCCCTCTCCCACTTCCTAACACAAGGCTTAGCTGTCTGTTTACAGAGCTCAATGTTGCTGTAATAGCCTAATTGATTTATAATGTTTTTCTCCATATTGGACCATGTGTGCAATTAGTTACTGAAAAGGAGACACAGCTCGGCTCGGTTGCAGCATCTGCTGCTAGTCAGGGACACACAATTTCATGCCCTATTTTCCAGATGGCTTGATCCACATTCACAGAGACCTAGAGACTTGGCCAGAGCTTCAAAAGAAGCTAGGGAAGCTCAGGTATAATCGGACCTGGGAGAACTGCCACAGATGGAAAGAAAACACACCAAAATCTCAAAATGCAACCCAAAGATACACCACCGAGGGGAAGAGGAAAACAGGTGCCGTGTCTCTTCTCTCCCCAGCCCCTTCATTCATCCGTTGGTCTATTGATAAAACAACTGTTCATGGAACACTCCCTAGGTGCTGGTTCTGTTGATTTCACAGAGGTGAGCAGAGAGCATGTCCCACGCTTTTATGGAGTCCACAGTGAATGTGGGGGGGCACATCACATAGTCACACAAAGGAAAATATGAATGTGGATGTGGCGTCTGTTAAGAGGGAAGTACAGTGTTCCGCGTCAGAGGAGGTTTCTCTGAGGAAGGGCTGAGAACTCTGAGACCTGAGTATGAGTAGAGATTACAGCAGGTTAGAGAAAAGATGTTGGTGAATTTTCGTAATTAGTGTGCCCACAGCCTAGGAGAGAGAGGAGGTAGTGAGCCTGGCAATGGCAAGTGGGTTCCAGAGAGCTTCTCCCCGAATGACCATGTCATTGGAAGTGTATGTGTGGTAGTGAGTGTCTCAGCTCAGTGATTACATAAAATTAGTCACTGCATGAGAAAACCTAACACTCCCTGAAACCTTACAGGTTATATATGAGGAAAACTTTTTTGCTTTCTTTTGAGACAGAGTCTCACTCGTCTGGCATCATCATAGCTCACAGCAACCTCAAACTCTTGGGCTCAAGCAATCCTCTTGCCTCAACCTCCTGAGTAGCTGGAACCACAGGTGCTCATCCCTACGCCCAGCTGGTTTTTCTATTTTTAGTAGAGATGGGGTCTTGCTCTTGCTCAGGCTGGTCTCAAACTTCAGAGCTCAGGTGATCCACCTGATAATGCCTCCCAGAATGCTAGGATTAGACTTGTGAGCCGTTGCTCCTGGTCTATGAAGAAAATATAACAGATGCTTTTCAAAATTTGAGCCATCCTCAACTATCAAAAAAAATTCTATCATGGGCGATGCCTGTGGCTCAAAAGAGTAGTGTGCCAGCCCCATATACCGGAGGTGGTGGGTTCAAACCCAGCCCTGGCCAAAAACTTAAAAAAAAATCAATCATTCATGCTAGAAATAGACATATCTTTCTGTTCTCTCTGCAAAAACTGTTGTTACACAATTGTTGTCTTCTAAATTGTGAAGAATGCAGTAAAAAATATATAAAGGCCAGGCAGTGTATTAACATTCGATTGTGTAGTACTTGTGATATTTGTCTGTTTCATTAGTACTACTAATAAAATTACTTTAAACTTACTTTTTTTAAGTAGTTGGGGGAGAGCAGAAAAATGAACTTGTTATATATATGATACTGATAAATACGAGGGAAAAAATTAAAAAGAAACCACTGACTTAAAGTATACTCTAATAAATTATATTTTAATCGAATTTTTATCCCCAGTCCAAAACATTTTATGATCCCCTATGACGGGCCAAGGGTTGTTTGTTGCACTAAGGTGAACCTATCTTTTCAAAAGCTCTGCCTCCCTCTCTGCAGGACATGTTATATAAGCCCTCCTAGAAAATGAAGGTGTGATACCACTGCGCCTTTTGTCTGCCACTAATTTGCCCCACTTTTCTCCTGAGAGGATTGGTTGTCATTTCCCACCTTTGGAGTGATTGACAGGTTGGGGTTATTTAACCAATTACGTAACTCCTTGGTTAAGCAACATGTGGCTGCACATGCGGCTGACCCATAATCCTTCAGGAAAGCTTCACGTATGCTATGCTAATTAGATGGTAATGAGCCCTAGGTCAGTTAAAAGTCACTAGGAACTCCTTACTGTGTATGTTCCCACCAAGGAATAGTTCCTGGCTGCATTTTGGTTCCTAGTTATATAAGATTCTGTTCCAGCTCTGTGCCCTTAGCCATTTCCTTGCAATGGGTTTACCCTCCGCCAGCCAGACCTAACAGTGTTGGTGGAAGATGGAATTAGCCCATTCAAAGTTAGTGGCAACACTTCGATTTGGGAAACAAATTCAGAGAATTAAGCAAATACCCAGTGCAGTGGTTCATGGCTGTAATTCCAGCTCTTTGTGAGGATAAAGTGGGAGGATTGCTTGAGGAGTTCAAAGAAGAAAGAGAAGTGTTACCTGTAAGGACCATTCATATAAGTACCTCTGAGTGAAATGCAATAGTGCTTCGCTTCAAACAGATGTGAGGTATGAAAATATAAATTTGTACAAATCCAGGAGTAATTTATAACACAAAAAATGTGCAAAAATGAAATGGCCTTGCTCCTGCAGGGAGTGAGTCTCTTGTGTTTGAGAGTCTGGGTGGATATGTGTGGTGGGCAGGTAGGACAGCGGTGCGGTGTGCTTGGTATTTGCACTTGACATGGTGATGTTTTAAGTCCTGGAAACTATAAAGGGTAGCGTGAACTCTGGAATCATTTAGACTTAGAGTCCAGTTCACAGATTTACCTTTTATTAATTTTGGGCAATTTACTAGGTGTTTTGAAGCCTCTTTTTTTGTGTAAGGAAACAAACCTAATGAGTTGTTATACTAACTTAAAAATGAAACGCATGCAAAACCCGTACCATGATTACAGATACAAAATTCAGAGTGAAATAAATGCTAGCTATGATTCAGGTCCCTTCAAATTCTAAGATTATGTATGTCCATGAATTTCAGCCAGAAAAGCCCAACTATGGAGATTTGATGAGATCAGGAATTTGGGTTTGTAGGAGAGGTTGGCTTAGTTCAGTGGCATGAGATTCCACCATGGTAAAGATCAAGAAGATACCAAAAGGTCTCTTATTTGGTGTATAATTTTTTGGAGAAAGCTCAAGGGGAATGAATTTGAGATCTTTTCTTGTCTTTCTCCAGTCCCTGACATAACATTAAGTACATATTAGGCACTCAGGAAATAATGTTTGCCCGAGAATGTACTCTACTGTGCCATAAATGACAGCAAGGACTTTGATGTTTATTTCACGAAACCCCTGATTAGAAATAAACAGAGAAAGAAACGCAGTCACAAAGACACAATGAGGCTTTTCTACTTTCCACTTTCTCTTCAGATGTTCTACGAATGTGAATAAAAGCTTAGTTGGGAGTCAGTGAATGCCCACTTCTATCTTAAATAACTCTGAGCAGTAGAATCGCACTTTGTCAAGGTACCATCTCAAGCACTCAAGGACAAAGTTGCAGGACTGTTTCAGTTTTGTGTTCATCTCAGGACAGATTCATATTTTTAATCACCTGCTCAATCATGTTCTCAGTATTTTGTAGAAACCATATATTTTAAACAAATATTTATTTTATCCAATCTTCTAAATTAACACCACCACACAGGTCAGCAGATCCAAATAATGAATTCGTTTGACACAGAGGCTTACTGAAAATTATGTTCGTTTCCTGTTCACACCAGAAAATGTGTTTTCTATGCATAATAAACCGGGAAGATTAGTTTATGGGAATTTTAGATCCATCCTGAGTGCATGGAGATAGATTCTAAAAAATAAAGCTGACTTCTATTCTTTCTTTTTTCTTTTTTTTCCCCCCAGGAGTAAATGCTGAGCGTAACTCTTTTAGCAACTTGGGAGCAAAGAGCAGCATCAGTCATGATTCTTGGTCTCACAGCGCCACCTTTTGGAGGCTGCTCTCTTTGGTTTCCTGAAGGTGAATTCCAGACAGCTGGTTGCTTGGGCGATGGTTACTATCCTACTTCTTTGGCAATGGCTTGATGTAATTTCCCTGGAGAGTTCAGGCTCAGGGTATGATAATATACCTTGGATCTGCAAAGTATTAAAAGGGATGATATTGTCAGATATATGATCTAGCCGTGGACACTGGCCAGACGCCTTTGATACTAGACGCAAAGGCCCTCTAGTCCTGGTTGCTCCTAACTGGTTTGGTTTTGCTGTTATCTGTCAGCCCCTTCTTTACTTATGCAGAAAGGTTCGATTTCTTTCTTTGGCCTTCCAGGGATGTTGTTGGGAGATTGCTTGTGGCCATATATGACAAGTGACAACAGTGGCTGTTCAGGAACGCAAGATAAACCAAACATGAGAACAACAGGAGCACTGCATGCTCTTCTGTTGCTCCCTTGACATTGAATCACTTACAGATGAGGAAGGCTTTGATTGATAATTAATTGATTATTTAGGTCATATTCGTGGCATTAGCTGAAACTTGAGTTAAAATGAACCTATGTAGGCCATCCTGTTAGAGGAAACTTCCAAACAGCTGGAGACAATGAGTTTGTGCTTTGTTTGGAGCTTCTGGTGGGAAACCTTGAAGGGAAAATTGGCCAAATTATCTCAGTCAGGTGTAGTGCAAGCCAAGGCTTTGGAATTCCAAGTGACCCCTTTGGGCTGAGTTTCTCCACAACCCTGCATTTAGTCAATTCCATAGAAACAGAACTCATGCCGTTTGCCACCACGTACCCATTAGAAACACTTGTAGTTTTCTCCTTTAGTTTTTAACCAAGAATTTCAGCTTGGTCTGGGCTGGCATCATCGTGAGAACACTTCTTTCATTGCGACTTCTAAGAGAGGAAACGTGGAGAGACGTCAGAAAGGCGTGCTCTGCTCTCCACTCCCAGTTTGCTTTCGTGTGGGTGAGATCCAGAGGCCATCTCCGTCAGAACGCTGGAGCTCCGCTGCGCACAGTCTTGCCCATCCATCACCCTCCAGGCCACACTTTGTTTATGCCCCAAAGCCTCTAATTCCTTTAATAGAGGCCTCTTCCCACTCTGAATCTCTTTGGTTCTTCTACCTTAGAACAGACGGCTGGGTGACAAGCTGGAAAATTCTAAAACAAAACTTACCTCGATGCTTTGCTCTTAGTAAGTTCTCCATAAGGGATTTTGAACAAAACTATTAAAATACATATAGAAGAAACCCGGAAAACCTCCCCAAATGCAACCTCATGACAAGATGGTGCCATGTCCCTGTGTATGAACAGCTACCATCTCTGCAGGAGTTTCTTTTTTATTCTGTTCAATGCTTATGTTGTGACTAAAGCAGCTTTCAAACGCATGCTGACATTTGAATAAGTAACTCGATTTTATAAACTATCCACATTCCATGCCAGATTGAATTCCATGAAAGGTAAACTCGCATACAGCAGCAGAGTGATTGATCTCTCTGAAGTATAAGTCAGATGATCCTATGCTCACACTTAAGTCTCTAGTGGCTTCCAAATACACTTTGCATAGACTATGGCTCAGTCGTCCCAACATTGGCCTTGCCAATGTTCCCAATGTAATGTCTCTTTCTTCCTCCTCTGTTTCTGTTTCATCTCTGGTCCTTTTTTATTTATTTATTTTTTTGGCGTGTTGAACATGCCAGAAACGTTCTCATCTCAGGACACTTGCCCTGGGCTTCCTTCTGTTGAACCCTCCTCCCACGTGGGCAGCTTCTCTCATGTTCTTGCCCAAACCACTGGTCGTCCTGTGGTCACTCTCTCTAGACACTGCCCCATTTTATCTTCTTCATAGCACTACTCAGTACTTTAATTGTTCAATGTACCGAATCACTTCCTCAAATGTCATCTGGCCCTCCGCACTACAACGCCGTCTCCTTGAGGGTGGAGATTCTGCCTAATTGAATGTTGCATTCCACACTTTTAGAACATGTTTAGCATGTCATATAATAATATGTGTTAATAAATATTTATTAATTAACTGACCAACCACGCTTTTCTATTATCATCTGTGAACATTAGGGCAACAGAAAAAACCAAAACCAAACAAACAAAAAACAGCTAATAAGGACTTGGGTATTAAAACAATCTAAAGCCCTTTGGTTTTAAAAGAACATAGGTAATATGTGGATAAAAACTAAATGTGCATAAGGCTTTTCCTCACTGTCTCCTTTTTCTCTTTGACAAAGTTTATAGTGTCACTTATAAGAGTGAGAATGTCACAGACAGATGGACAGATTGATAGATAGAACCTAATAATTACCCAAGAGTATTATCCAGACTCCCCAAAGCAAACAGGCAGTTAACATTGGCTGAGAAGAAAGCTTAATAAAGAAATTGTTTACCAGGGTGTTGGCCACGTTTGGGAAGAGCAGCAGGGCAGGGGCCTGGTGTTAGTAAGAGCAGGGTAGCCCCTGAGGGAGCAGTTACCTGACCTGGACCGAGGTGTGGACAGAGAGTCTTCCGCAGCAACAGCAGCCAGGTAGGGGGATGGCACTAGCCCAGGATGCCCTACCAGAAGGGTAATGTAAGAAATAATCACCTTAACGGCACTCTTGTCCTGCTGGCCAGGCCTCCCAGGGCAGAGCCCCACCAGAACCTGGGCGGATGGTGCCCTGGAAGGGTGGGGCAGGTGGACAGGGCCCTGCCCAGGAGATGTCCAGCACGTCAGGGGAATGCAAAGGGAAGCGTCAAATATGCTGAAAAGTCGACTGGCTAGTGGGCAGACTTATGCCCGGGGCAGGGCAGGACTGATGCCTTTCTGTGGTTCTCCACCAAGGCACAGAGCCGTCTTCTTCTCCTGGGCCCAGGAAGGAAAGAAGATGCTTGAAGCTGACTCACAAAAACAAGTGGGCCGGGAAAGTGCCCGACTCAGGGCTTTCCCTTTCTTCTTTCCTTGGTTTTCCTTTTCCCATTCATCTTTCATAAGCCTAAGTTGATGACACCAATTCCATTCATAAGAAGAGCCAGGGAGAGGCAGTAGGATCGGCCGGCCGAGAGGTCACACGCACCTGGCCGGTCACTGCTGTGCTCAGAAGACAATGTGGTTAACAAAAGTTCATGTTAAAGAAATAAGCAGATTTCAATGTGACTTCCTGAAGCGAAATCTAAAAATCTATGGAAGTCAAAAGAACTTGCAATGCTAGATTTTACTGATCTGTGCGGTTCCAAGCATTGTAATTAAGAATCCTCATGAAATTGTCCCCACTTCAGTGCTACCTACAGTCTCACTGTATTTTCAGCACCTTCCCCTGGTAGTTTTTTGCAAGACAACACAGCTCAGAAGGAATTACTGACATGCTCCTCTTTAGCATGATACAGCAAAGTGCCAGGAAGGTTGTGTGGTCATGCTCTCCGCTTCTGATTTTGGTCCAAACAAACAATTGACTTTCTACATGATAGAACATCATGGCAATATTTAAAATTAGGGGGGAGATTTTTTTCCCTCTGAATCTTTTCTGCTCTATTACTTGACCCAAAGACATTTGGTAAAGAAGATCTGAAATATTTTCTATAACTTTCATGGATCCAAGAATGGAAGGGAAAATGTGGAGAATAGGAATAGATCAAATAATATACAGGGGAATCCTTGGGCCTGAAAGAACCGGGGACTGGCTGGTGGAAACTGATCTTTCTCGAACTCAGAACCTCAGCTAGGGATTCTTGGTTGTCTGTGGAGCACGAAAGAGAAAAGGGGGAGGAAAGAAAGGCAGAGATGTTGAAAAGAAAGAAAGGAGAAAGCCCACGATAAATGAGGAGAGGAGAAAGGGGCAGGAGAGAAGCAGAGAGGGGAGCACGGGAAAACGGAAGCGGGGAGAATGGCCCCAGAGCCTGCACAGGAGACAGAGAACCACTCGTTTTCCTTCTTCCCTGCTGGGTTAGCCACTCGCAAACAGTTTCAGGTTTCTCCTCTCATTTGGAAATGTAAGGCCAGCAAGAGAAAGACAAATATATTTTGACAAATGCATCGTTTTAAGAAAAAAAATTCAAAAATATTCCATGTGGCTATTGAACACCCGAATTATTGACACAGTGGAAAGACCTTCATGCCCAGTCTTGAGTATGAAATGATCAAATTAGTATTCTGTAATTTTAAACAATGCCATTTACAGGGGAAAAAATAGTAAGCTGGCAGTGTGACTGGAAGCAAGGCAACCACACATCACGGTGAAGGGGAGGGTGGTTCTTTTTGCTCTATTTCCTCCTATTTATACAATACTACTGGTGAGAACACCACACACGCCTTCAGAAGCACAGAACTACTTCTAATAGAAGAGCTTTTAAGACACTAGTGCAAGTCTCGGCGTCTGTCAGTGTGTGTGGGGTGTCGCGTTTGCCTGACCTGTGACCTACCGGTGTGCATGAGAGCGTGTGAGCGTGTGAGCGTTAGGATGTAGGACGTGTGTGTGTAGAGTCTCACAACGGCAGACTCTGTACACTTTAAAGCAACTTTGGAGTTCAACATGAGAAGCTGGCTTCTTAGTTTCTTTAGAGAACTTCCTCTTGTGAAAGCAGAAAAAACGAAATATGGTATTTGTCACCGGAGTCTCAGCCTCTGACAGTGAGGAATGGTTCTTACAATCTAGTTTCCATTGTTCCAAGCAGTAGGGTTTCCTTTGCTCTGTTTGGGGAGCCAGTTCCTAAATAACTCTTTCTGCATGCACGGAAGTATTTTCTGGCTCTCACGTCTAAACTCTCTCTTTTCTAATTTACTCCCAATTTTACTTTCAGAATTCTCCGAAAAATTATTCTAACTGGTTTTGTGTGTTGATGGCAAATGAACAGCAAGTGACTTTTACAGTTCTAATGTATGTTTCCTGACGTAATAAAGATGTTGAATGATAATCAGCTTGATTAGGTGGAACCGCTGTGCAAAAATAAAGCACTGTGGATTATCAGGCTGCCATGGCCAAGTGCAAACACTAACAGAAGCTTCTGGAAGACATGCACGTCGGCCCCAGAGGGGAGAACATAGATGGCAGCCCCAGCACATCCTGTGCTTGAGTAAATATGTTCGTAGACAGGGAATTCTTGAGTCTAATTAGAGATCACAGTTGTTTGGGCATCGAACAATACCTGTCATTGTCTTGGCTTCTGCTTCCTTCTCTCCCAGATAATATGAATTTTCAGGAGGCATCTGCACTTTTAAGATTATTAGAGCTAAAGTATGTTGATAATTTTAGAATGCTTATATTTTAAAAAATCTAACCCAGTGGCCACATAGATAACCTTTTCAGCTGCCCAATCTAGGTCGTTTTTCAAACTGACACATCTATGCAAGTAAAGGAAATGGGAATGTTTATGCTTTTTTGGTAAGGAATTTCATAATATTTATCAATAATTTAAGGGTGAATGGCACACTTATAACTTTAACTCAATCTGTACAAAAAGAAAGTAAAAACATGTATGTACCCCCTAATATTGGGGAAATTTAAAAAAAGAATTTAAAATTACAGCCTTATCTTTGACTGTCACTTAACTTTTACTTTATAAAAGAATATCATTAATGCACCCAACGATTGTTATGTTTTGTAGGTTTATTGGTAACTGAAAAAGAAATTTTGAAATGGAAATTAACATAAGGGACTCAGTTAAATAAACAATGCTGCATCATTTGTTAGAATATTATGCAGTCATCAAAAAGAATCATCTTCCAAAACGTTTAATGATGTGATACTGTTCACAGTACAATCTTAAGTTTTAAAAAGGTTAGAAATACTTTTGGAATATAATTCTAATTTTATAAAATGTATGACACATATCTTTATTGTGCTAATAATAGCTAAAAGTCCAGCTGCAGGCCCAGCCCTTATCCAGGCATAAACATACAAACTTACTTTTAAGCAAGCCCATCCCCCCAGGGCTCCCAAGAGGATGTAAACCATTTATTTATTTATGTCCTTCCCCATTCTGGTCACCTATCAAATTATACGGAACCTCCTTTGGGAGCATCACAAATTTCCTTCCCATCTGAGAACCCCCTGGCTTTTAGCCTCTTTTGTCCCTCGCTAGAGGTTCTGCTCCATCTTAGAGAAACCACATCCAGCTGTGCACCTGTCTTCTTTAAAGAAGTTTCTCTTCAAGTCCTTAAAGAAAGATGGAGACTTTACCTCTTTTGTGTTTACATGGATGGAGCTGGAACATATTCTTCTTAGCAAAGTATCTCAAGAATGGAAGAAAAAGTATCCAATGTACTCATCCCTACTATGAAGCTAATTTATAGCTTTCTTATGAAGGGTATAACCCAACTATAGCACAAGAATATGGGGAAGTGGGCAAGGGAGGGGAGGGGTGAGATTGGGGTGGAGGAAGGGTAATTGGTGGGGCCACACCTATGGTGCATCTTAGAAGGGTACAGGCGAAACTTACTAAATGCAGAATACAAATGTCTTCATACAATAACTAAGAAAATGCCATGAAGAGTATATTAAGCAGTTTGATGAAAACATTTCAGATTGTACATGAAACCAGCACATTGTACCCCTTGATTGCACTAATGTACGCAGCTATGATTTAATAAAAAAAAATTTCAAAAAAAAATAAAGTAAAAAAATCTAGTGATTACCAAACATGGTTTTCAGATTCTCTAAGGAGACTCCAATTATTACTGCAATATTCTCAAAACAAAATTAACTTAATAGCATTTTAATTTAAAAAGAAATACATATTTTTAAGAAGTGGAAGGTAAAAATCAAATGGTTAAATAATCAAAAAAAGTATCCTAAAACTAAAATGATTAGTAATCACATTACATTAAATATTGAATTTAGAAAGGATGAAGGTAAAAGATATTGCACTTGCAAAATAAGTGAAAGTTTTAAAAGATTTTATATAAGATTAAATACAGCTTGAGCACATGACTACACAGACCCCTAAATTGCTATGATGACTAAATAAAAAACTAAACTAAGAACATGACAGGATTCTTCTTAAAAATGCAATTAGGGCGGTGCCTGGAAGGAGTAGGGCACCGGCCCCATATATTGGAGGTGGCGGGTTCAAACCCAGCCCTGGCCAAAAACTGCAAAAAAAAAAAAAAAAAAAAAAGTAATTAAATTGAAATGTAATTTTAGTGCATAAAGCTCGTTTTTATAAAACTCACCTTGTCTATATTTATGATCATATAGCTTGGATAATCTTCTACCAAGGAGACAATCACATGTGATGCACTATAAGAAAAAAAGTATTCTGATTTTTAAATGTTTTCCTAAGCTGCTCAAGTATTAGGAAAATATTCAAAGGTAACTTTAAATTTTTCCAAAATAACAGAAAGAATATAAGTCTATTGAATACACACATACACATACTTTTCACCAAACTTCTCAATAGCATCTATAAGCAAAGTCTTACACTCCCTTTGGATTATGTAGAAGAGAGGATTTATTGGTTCTCTTCCTTATAAGTTGTTTTCTTATAAGGAAAACAACTAGTTTAAAATGATGTGTTTGTGCATGCTTTAGTTTGAGTACAGCAGGATAAATATAATGAGTATTAGTCAGTGCAACTATACTGAAAATACAATGTGCCTTTTCAGAAATTACAGATAGAATTATGTAAAAATTAAACCAGTATAAGCATGTTCAGTTATTTACGTTTATATTAACTTCTGCAAGTGCTATCTCTTGGTACAAGAATGTGATGGTGTAAACCAGAATCCTCAGGAGGGTTCTAGACTGAAGCCAGATTTCCCACACTAGTTAACAGCTGAAACCCTCCTGAACTGGAGATCCATGGTGGCTCTTGGGTTCAGAGGACCCCAAAAGGGAACTAGAGGCACCTCTCACCAAGATGATCTACCAGATTTTATCACATATATTTAAAACGTTGGGCTCCCAGGAGTTAAGGGCAGCCCTTGACTAAATTATGAACTCAGCATTTATACTCGGCAGTCCTTTGACAGCCTTTTCTTTTCTGCACTCCACCTGCACCAGCACTCTCATCCAAGTACCACCCTTTCACGTCCTTGCTCCTCTCCTCGCTAAATAAACCTCGGAGCCTGGTCACTGTCAAACTAGCTTTAAATGTGCTAATGGGCACATTTAAAGAACAAAATTCTATGCATTAACATGATCTAGACACCGAGTCCCTGGACAGGAGGAACGTTTTCTGTTTCTTACTCTTGCATTCATCCATTCAACAATAACTAAAGGTCTTCATAAACTAGACTAGGCATTCTTGCAGGTGCTCAGTGAACAACTGTCTTTGCCCTCATCGAGTTCACATTTTGGAGTGTGGATGTAGACAATTAGCAAGTAAACACAAATAAGCAATATAATTTAAGGTAAGGGTAAGTGTGCTGGGAAAGGGACTATTTTTTTTACACGGGGTGGTCAGGTAAGGCCTCTCTGAAGAGGATGATAACTTGAATAAAAACCTAAATTGAGTGATGCAATCAGCTGAAGCAGAGAGGGAGCAAGCACAAAGGCCGCCGGCAGGAAGAGGATGTAGCCTGGTGTTCCCAGAACTTTAAAAGTGTACGTGTGGCAGGAACAGAAAAAGTAGGACACAGAGCCTTCGAAACATGGTAAAGAGTTTGAACTTCATTCTATGTCTAACGGGAATCACTGGAACAAAATTCTGTGCATTAACACGATCCGATTTACTTAAGAAACTGACTTCTGTGTGAGAAACAGACTTTAGGGAACAAGAGAAGCAGCAGGACGACCAACCACAAGGCTCCAACAGAAGTCCAGGCAAAAGAGGACGACAACATGGGCTAGGAAGAGTGAGGAGTGGTCGCGTAAGGATATACTGTGCAAGTAGAAAAAGCTAGCTAGCTGATTGTGCGTGTGGGAGAGAAAAAGGGGTCCAACAATGATTTTTTTTTTTTAAGTTTGCTAAATAAAGGAATGTTCGGTCATAATCCCCAAATCATTTCAGGGGGGAGCCTGTATGAGCGAGGCCTGCGCACAGTGGGGCGGAGGAGGGGGTGCTCTCGGCTGGGGGTGGCAGTCGGTGAGCAGCTTACAGGAACGTTGCGCACTCAGGAGTGACAGCGGGTAAGCATCTCAGGCCACCAGAGCGCAGACAGGGCAGCGCCACAGCGCTCCCGCATTGGAAGGCAGGCGTTTCAAAGCCGCAGATTCAAAGAAACCACGTCTTCGCAGGCCAGAGAGAGAGCAGAATGGTCTCAGTTGAACATTAGGACCTTCCCCCTTGTCAGACCCTTCAAAGTTAGACCCAGACTGTCAAAGCCCAGCAGAGTCGCGAGAATAAGTTGGGGTTTCTAGGGAGCCACTGCTCGGTCAGCGGCGCCATTACGTACATGAAACCAGCACCCCCGGTCACCAGGACCCGCTTCGCAAAGAGGCCAGGAGGACCCGAGGGATCCTCCCAGCGAGCCGCCGACATCTCCCGGGTCGGCAGGGCCTGGTACCGTAAAGCACCCGTTTGAAGACCGTAGGGAAGTTCCACTGCGACCTTTTGCGACGCGCCTCCCTCGCCCACTAGGTGAAAGGGGCAGTTAGCATCAGCTGCCAGGGAGCGGTGCTGCAGGAGATTCGTCCCCGCCCACTGGCGGGCGGGGCTCCGCCGGGCAGAGTCACCGCGCAGGCCTGGTAGCAGCAGTTAGGGTCGCAGGCCAGTTTGGTTTGGATCCTTTTCCTAGTAAGAGTCGCCAGCAGGGATTAGACTTTACTTAGATACACAGAAGGTCAGAGTTTTGAATGAGTACCTCTTTCATTCTTGTACTACAGCCATCTCCAGAAGTTATGCACCTGATAAGTTGAGAATTCTGAGAAGTCTTGCAATGTGAAAATGGGAGATCAAAATTGCAGAATGATCTTTTGCCCTTGTTAATGTTATTACAGACCAGGGCAAGCCTTTCAGTTTTGCTAAAGATATTCCCCAAGAGGCTGCTATCCTTAGATTTTATCCTACTATTCTCTCCTCTGCTCACACTGCCTCAACCTCCCTGGTCTTGCCCTTCCTTGAATTTGCCAAACATGCTGCTTCCTGGGACCTGCACGCTCTTTCTCCAGATGTCTGCCTAGTTGTTCCCTTTACTACTTTTGTCCTCAGCTTGAATGTCATCCTATTAGTGAGTTCTTTTTTGACCACTCCAATTAAAATAGCAAGCTCTACTCAGCCCGGCCCAATCATCTTACCATTCTTTGTTTTTCTTCACAGTGCTTAACCAACATTTACATTGATACACTTGCTCATTATCACTGTCCCAAGAGGGTAGGGGATTTGTTTTGTTTTCTGCTCTAATCCCAAGTCCCTAGGACCATACCTGTACAGAATAAACAGTAAATATTATCAAATAGATTAATGAATATCTTCCTTTTTTCACATAATGTTTTGGCACAGCTTAAAAAGAATGGAAATGCCCAGTGCAGATACATATGTGGAAGTATCATCCATTACAACCTTTTGAGGGCAAAGTGGTAATATATGTGAAAATTTCAAATGTGCATATTCATGACCCCCAAATTTCATGATGTGTAATATCGTTAATTGTTCATTAATACATTGCTTATAATAATGAAAATTGGACACACTCTAAATGTATATAATGCGGCCTCACTTTTTAAATACAGTGGAGTGTTATATAGCCTTTAAAAATAATGTACCTAATTGGAATAAGGACCAAAACTTCATCTTGTAGTTGATATTATGGCTTTTTCCTGACCAGATTGCCCCCACCATTTATGAAATAACAAAGTAGACCTCCCCATGTAGGCAGGCCACAGGATAGAATCTGACTCATCCTAGGCCAACTGAAGCTTCTTCTTGGGACTTGGAATTGGACTAAGGTGTTAGTATAGTCTGACAGCTATTTTTGAACTCTGAGGCCCTACAAAGTTGGGACTTGTCATGGTGGCCAAGTTCTTGCAAATGAACTGAAGATTCAAAAAGCTAACTTCAATGAAAAAACAAAGTTGATCAAGAAGAGATGAGAGAGAAATGGAGAGGCCTTACAGCACCCAAGATCTGTGTCATGGATTATTCCTGTCCTTGGTTTACAAATACCACATGTATTTATAAAGGCTTGACTGAAAGGATCCACCCTAAACTGTAAATGGAGATTACCTTTGGGTATCAAAAATGGCAGGGAAAGAAGGTAATGGGGACATTACTATTTATTTCATACATTTTTTTTTTTTTTGAGATGGGGTCTCACTCTGTTGCCTGAGCTAGAGTAAAGGTCTCCCAACGTGCTGGGATTAAAGGCATAAGTGACTGCGTTTGGCCTTTATATGCTTTTGACTGAATTTTTTTTGCAGTCAGATGACTTTTATAATATTTTTAAAAGTACAGTTTTCTATAAATCCCTAAATATCAATACCTCCAGAATATTCCTGGTCAGCTAGAGATACTGAAAATGCTGGGTATATGATAGGTATTCCCCCAAGATTTTTTTCCTAAATGGTGAGGTCTGTTGTGAGAACTTGCTTATGTGTTATAAAACATGTTTGAATGAAAATGATTTATAGGCTTGATGCCTGTAGCTCAAGCGGCTAAGGCACCAGCCACATAAACCAGAGCTGGTGGGTTCAAAGCCTGGGCCTGCCAAACAACAATGACAACTATAAAAAAAAAAAAAGCTGGGCATTGTGGTGGGCGCCTGTAGTCCCAGCTACTCAGGAGGCTGAGGTAAGAGAATCACTTGAGACCAGGAGTTGGACGTTGCTGTGAGCTATGATGCCTGGGAACTCTACCCAGCTCGAGGCTCTGTCTCAAAAAAAAAAAAATGATTTATATACATTTATTCATGAAATAATTTTGAGCTCCTACTTTCATCAAGACAGGCAGAGTCTCTGACCAACTGTGGAGGATTCAGATAAACCAAGAGACAATTGTGATACAGTGTGCTAAGTGCCCTAGTGGGGAAGTAAGGGATGCCTGTTCAGGGGGTATCTAATACACACTAGTGTGTATGAGAAAGGCTTCTTAAAGGGCCTTGAGTGGCTGGGCGAGGTGGCACACGCCTGTAATCTCAACACTCTGGGAGGCTGAGGTGGGTGGATTTCTTGAGCTCATGAGTTGGAGACCAACCTGAGCAAGAGTGAGACCCCTGTCTCTAAAAAATAACTGGGCATTGTGGTGGGAACCTATAGTCCCAACTACTTGGGTGACTGAGACAAGAATTTGAGGTTGCTACGACCTATGACGCCATGACACTCGACGTGGGGGTGGGGGGTGGAAAGAAAGTGAGACTCTGTCTTAAAAACAAAGGGAGCCTTGTAAAGGAGCAAAGGAGAAAAAGAAGGGTGAAGTGGAGGCTAAGTGGTAGAATAAGCAGTATTCCAGCCAAAGGATCTGCCAGTGATACAGGCCTACAGGTGAGAACTTGTAGTGTTCAGCTGACAGTGGTAAGGATGGAGATGAGAAGTTAAAAAACAGAAATTTCAGGGCAGCGCCTGTGGCTCAAAGAAGTAGGGCACCCGGCCCCATATGCCGGAGGTGGCGGGTTCAAACCCAGTCCTGGCCAAAAACCGGGAAAACAAAACAAAAACAAACAAACAAACAAAAAAACCCCTGGACATTTCAGAGACTTGAGAGCTGTACTCTAAAGAGTTTGGGTTATGTACGGAAAGGCCTTCGAAGTAAAGTGGTGCAAATTGTTTTTCCTAAAGCTTTCTGTGGCTAGGTCAAAGAGGGACTGTAGACAATTAGAATTAAGACTGGAAACAGATCTTGCCTTAGGCCAAGAAAGTGATGGCGGGGATTGTGGCTGCAGCTTCCTCCCAGCACAGAGGGATAAATCAACTTTTGTAATTGAATCGACTGGTTGAGAGGGCGTGGGGAGAAGGGGTCGTGAGAATGCCCAGCTAGCTGGTCCGTTGGGTGATGTAAGAGGGAAAAACCTTGGGGGTGCAGAGCTAAATGGGTTTGAGACATTCAAGTGCGTTGGATAGGTTACACAGGCACCGGTAAGGAAAAGCTAAGACAATGGTTCTTGCTTTGAGGGAGTTTTTCTTTCTTGAGCAGAATTGGTCCCGTTGTGAGTTTCTCAGAATGCACACAAGTCCCTCCAAGGGCCCAAGGAGCAGCGCCGGCACGTGCGCGCATGCGCAGTGCCAGACGCGCGGGAGCGAAGAGGAACGCGATAGTTTTTCTGTAACCTGAAGCAACATCCTCCTGGTTCTTCACTAAAAGAATTTAAAAAATAAATAAATAAATAAATAAAAAGGGCGGGAACTAGCCAAAAGGCAAAGGAATGATGGGACGCTCGGATCTGCATGTCCCGCCCTCTTAGGACTCTGATTGGTGGTTATCCTTGACTCGTGGCGAAGGAGCCGTTTCATTGGCTTTTAGTTTCCCGGAGGCGGGTCCGCGGCGTACGAACCCCCACACCCCTAGCTGCTGACGTGGGGGCCGGTTGTGCGGGCGGTTGGGGACCTGGGTGGACCCCCTGAGCGGGCGGCGGGGATGGGGGGGCTGAGGCTGCTGGCTGTGGCTCTCACGTGCTGCTGGTGGCCGCAGGGCTGCCAGGCTAAGACCCTTCGGGGCAGCTTCAGCAGCGCCGCGGCCCGAGACGGTCAGGGCCAGAGCATCGGTCACTTCGAGTTCCACGGTAGGTCTGGGGCCGGGAGAGGGATGAAGGCGCGCGGGGTCCTGCTGCCGGCCGGCCGGCTGGCGGGTCGCTCCTCCCCGCCTCCCGGCGGAGGCCCGGACCCGGCGGCGCCCGGCCCCTCCCCGCCACGCTGGGCAGGCCGGCGACTTCACCGGCCTCACCTGGACTTCAGCGTCGCCGCAGCCCTCTCCCCCCGCATCTGCCGGGAATCTGTTGCCGACCGCACTGCTGCTGCTTCCAACAGGCCCTTGGCTGCAGCCTCTGGCCATGTCTGCGCCTGAAAGCCCATTTCCATGGCCCTCCCGCTCCCCAAGCAAACAAATATACAAATGACTGGTCTGCCGCGTCCTTCAGGGTCCTACCCCCAAAGCACGTGTGCTCACTCCCGTGTCAGCCAGGTTATATACACTGAGGTACTGTTCGTTACGTGTGCATTTAAGCTCAGCAACTTAGCTTTACTGTATTTTGTTTTTGAGACTAACTTGATAAAACCTTCCTGGAGCAGAGAGTTTTGGGAAGCCAAGTAAAATACCCTATGATATAATTGTTGATACTGACAGTTCGGTTACTTGGCCCCTACCCAGTACAATAACATTCGTTTGATCATGAGGCCTAGAATGGAGATGATGGAAATGCGTGTACGAAGTGCCCTGGAAGCTTCTGCATTTGATTCTTAAACATTTAGTCTCCCTCAAAAATCAATAATTATTCCTTCAGTGAATGAATTTGCAATCTATTCTAATTTGGTCTTTTTTTATTCACACTCTCAAAATTTAAATGTTTTTCTTGGTACATCTTGATACTCTTATTAGTACTGAATTTCAGATAATGATTTGCCTTGATGAGGTTATGATCTTTGCTTTACACACATACAGTATTAGAAGATGCAGCTCTGAAGATCAGAATATTGGCCTAGAAAAGATACTTCCAAGAAAATTATAGAAACCAGAAGCTATTTTGGTGTGGAAAAAGAGTTTAAAGTATTGGGAAGTTACAGAGTTAATGGTATAAAGGCAGGAAAATCTGTTTTCTTTTTTCAATCCCAATTTTATTTTCTTTTGAGACAGTCTTGCTCTGTTTCCTTGGCTAGAGTGCAGTGGCATCGTCATAGCTCACTGCAACCTCAAATTTCTAGACTCAGACTATCCTCCTGCCTCAGCTTTCCTAGTAGCTGAGACTACCAGCGCACACCACCACAGCAGGCTAATTTTTCTATTTTTTGTAGAAAAAGTTTTGCTCTTGTTCAGGCTGATGAACTCCTAATCCCAAGCAATTCTCGTTGCCTTGGCCTCCCAAAGTGGTAGGATTATAGGCATGAGCCATCATGCCCATCCTAGATCTGAAGTTTTTAAGATAGCTGAGAAAAAAGTGTATAACCTGGTTTTTCAAAATCCAGTGTGGAACATACTTTGGGTGAATTAGGAAGAAACACAAGAGACAGTTTTATTATTTTTGGTCAAATTTTCAGTTTCTAAATTGAATATAACCATACTGTGAGTATAGTATAGACAGTGATAGTAGTGTCACTACATAAATAGCACCATCTGGACAGTGCTGGAAAATCTGGGATGTATGGAAGCTGTGACATACTCAGGACCAGCAGAGAGATGTAGACAATTGTGATAGCTCATGATTGCCTTGTAAACAGAGGAGAAACGTGTACTAAGTCCAGATTTTCAAGACGAATTGGGGACAGGGTGCTTTAAGTATATTCATTCTCTTTCTCATACACACACACATATTTACATACATATTTACTTATCACTTTTTAGTAAATTTCAATTCAGTAAATAATAATATAAAAAAACTACACTGAAATAATGATCTCTAACTCAAGAGTGCAATTTATGGTGTTATAGAGTTTTATAGTCACTTTTAAGACTCGATAATTTATAATGTAATCAATTTATTTAAGAGTCTTAGCTATTCTTTGATATGTACTATGCCTTTAAATTTATTTAAAGTGTTTAATCAAAGTGAAAATTACAGTAAAGTAAAAAACAATCTGGGAGAATAGAAGAGCTTAAAATGAAGAAACAGTCTCCTGCTTGACCTCTCCTCACCCAGAATTTCTTTCCCTGAGGGCAACTACTTTTCACTGTTTCTCTTCTGGGCTTTAAATGTAGTTGGTATGCACAACCAGGCTCATTCTGTGTTAATCTTATACTTTGTTCTGAAGTTCTACTGTAAAAGTCACAGACAGCAAATTTTGTTTCAGGTGTAAAATGTCTACCCCTATTTAAACTTTCTTGCTGTTAGCTATGCTTATTTTTTATATTAAAAGTATACTTAAATATTAACAGCTAATGTTATATTAAAACCAAACTTTGACAGCATATTTCTATAGATTATGAATGACTATAAAAGACGAGTGTTGTAAATGAGACAATTTTATTACAATGAATGTCCAAAATATCCGAGATACTGCTATTTATTCAGTGAAATGTTATCAGTTACTAGCTGAATCATAAGGAAACACCACACATTAATTTGGATCATCTCTTAGACTTGCATCTGAATGTGATGTTCATTCTAATGTGATTTACCTAGTTAAGTGAGATTTAAGAAAAATTGTGCTCTTTAAATTTCCGTTTTGGTAAATATAGGTGTTGAGTTGTACTACCATCACAGTGTCATACAAGACCAAACTAGTTGATAATTTTGTGTTAATGCCCAGGTGACCATGCTCTTCTGTGTGTCAGAATCAGCAACATAGCAGAGGCTGTTGGAAAGGAAGCTAAACTCTACCTGTTCCAAGCCCAGGAATGGCTAAAGCTTCAGGAAAGCAGCCATGCTCATAGCTGTAGTGAAAAATTATCCAAAGCTCAGCTGACAAGTGAGTATATCCTTTTTTCTTTGATCATTTAGATACTTTTCTTTCCCTTGTTAATATTGAGGTGTGGTATAGAATGTACATACCAAGAGGTTTCCAGACAGCATTTATCACATTGTAGTAACACTTTGTCCAAGTACATTTTAATCTGAAAACTGTTGCCTTGTTTAAAACACAGAATGTGTTTTCCCCCCCTTTTTATCATTTGCATTTTTGGAACAATAAAGGAATCCTTTCCTTCATTCTGACTCTGTATAGTAAGTATAATTCATGCCAATATGGCAGATGTGTTTCAACCTAGTAGCAGCAGAGTGAATGAGAACATTTGTTGAATGCTTATTATCTGCCAGCACTAAGCTAAACACTAAAAATGTATTATTTTAGTTAATTGTATAATTTAGCCCAAGTGAAGCTGTTTTACAGCATGTCATTGGAACATGAGACTTAGTCATAAGTGACAATATATGTCACTTGGGATATACCAGTACCATGTCATTTGTAAATTTCTGGGTCTGCCTCGAGAGAGACTCTACTTTCTCGTCCCAATCTAGTGGCTTAAATCCATGATCTCATTCATTGTCATCACCATTATTCCATGCATTGGGGTGTTGGCCATGCAGAGTGAATGTAAATATTTTGTAATATAGAATTGAAGAACATGTACCATTCTACTCACTTTATTCTTTGGAAGTTAACTGCTTATAGGAGACATTAGGAATTAGAAGCATGCATGAGAAAAAATAGGAATTATCCCTTTCCCCCTTTTTCCTTATTATTCAGAGACTCATCTATATGTTGAACATGGTAGGCTCTTTTAGTTTTGTCCAGTAAAACATTTCCATTTTTAAGCTTCCAGTCTTGATCTTTGCAACTCTCTGATTCTCTCATAAGGCAGCTAGCCAGTAGAGGATAAGAATAGAGGTCCCCAATCATTACTAATTATTGTGGAGATCTTTTATCTAGATACGTGAGATGACATTGACAGTATGCTGAAGAGATCTGAATGATTGGATTCGGGTGTCAAAGAGACAGTTATTTACTTACTTCAACCCTGAATTTCAGAACTTATCTGGGAAATTTGTAAAGATGGCCATTATTAGTTATCTTGTCCTTTCTATATCAATTTGCTTATCTGGGTTTTAGATACATGTTGTAATATCCAAACCAAACTCACTGTCTTCTCCGTTCAAGCCTGGCCTTCTTCCAGTGTTCATGTTTCATGAACTTGCACCACCATCCATCCAGTAAACAAGTGAGAAACCAAGGAGTTTCTCACTCCAACACTCCCCTCTTCAACCTTTCTATCCCTTTCCGATTCCAACACTCCCCTCTTCAACCTTTCTATCGCTTTCCGATTCCAACACTCCCCTCTTCAACCTTTCTATCGCTTTCTGATCTATTAGTGAATCTTCCTCCCCCTAACATGTTATTCCAAGCTGCTATAAACTCTTGATTGCTATTTCAGTAGTGTCTTGTCTGATCACTCTATAGCCACACTGCTCCCACTTCTGTGACCAGATTTTTCTAAACAGCAGATCTGGCCGTGCTGCATTCACTTCCTTTAAATACTTGAACAGTTTCGCACTGTTCTTAGGATAAAGACAGGCCGCCTTAACCTGATGGGGAAAGCCATCATAGACTGGTGGCTGCTTATCCATTCAGTTTTATGTCACGGTATTACCTCCCTCCACTCTCATTTTATTTGTAGTGCTAAATTTTTTTTCAATGTTACCCTGGGCCTTGGCACAGGCTTTTCCTTGTTGTCCCCTCTTTGGCTCCTCCCACTACTAAGTTAACACCATGACTTCTATAGCCTCTTCCATTCCTACACAACACTTACCATGGTTATCACTCTACCTTTTATTTATCTGTTATAAAATCTATCCGCAGGGCTCTTTTGGTCCATTCATTCACTGAGCAATTCCATTGTTTCATGTGCTATGTTAGAGGCACTGATATATCAGTCACAAAATACTGCTACCCTCTCAGTCCTTACTGCAAGGAGGGGTGACAGGAATGAATCAGGTTCTAAATAAATGTGAAATTGCAATTGTGATTCAGTACTATGAGTGCTAATTACATGGTACTATGAGAGTGAGAATTTACCCTAGTACTTAGTTAAGTATCTACTAAGTATTTGTAGAATGAATAGTCAGTCATAGAGTGGCTTGTGGGGCTTTTGCTTAGTAGGTTGTTTGCTTTTGTATTTGGCACCTTAAAGACTTTTTCTGTCTCAAGGGAAAATTTATCAGGCAGTTTAAAGGTTTGAGCCATAAGATTATCAATTTGTTTTCTTGTATCATATGGTCAATATTATATCATATATTATATACACTTGCAAAAACATCATTTGTTTATCAGTTATGTTACTGCATTCCTGAAACCTCTGTACATAGGGAGACTGTGTGATATAATAGGAAGACCACAAAACTGAACATCACTACTACTAATTTGTAGCAAGTTCTTGTTATCTTTGAGCCTTGCTTTATTTATCTGCACAAGTATGTTGGACTAGGTTTGTCTCAGGTACCTGACAGTCCTAAAATGCTATGATTCTAACTCTTTAGGATGGACAGGATGGAGTTGCTTCTATATGGGGCCATAACTTGATGAAACCTCTTGCTACTGTTCTTTTTCTGTTTTCCCTTCTTCATCTGTATTCTATTGAGAGCTGGGGATATCCTTTGGAATTATGGAATGGAAGATATCAGGACACAGGAATTTTAGAAGAATGAAACTTGTTTTATTAAATTTTGAGACCTGAAATAAATTAAGTACTGATTTCTATATATTTTCTATACATTTCACCAATTTTTCTCCCACTAACAAAATCCCAATCTTAAGAAAATCTGTCTTTAACTTTTAGATATTAGTTGTCATTTTCATAGTATGTTGTTATTCAGGAGCTTAAGTGTATTGAAACAAAAAGCATGTCCTTAAATTCATGACAGTGTAATAGTACCACATATTTTGAAATAATTACTTATAGGAAGTTCATTTCCTGGTTATTAATGAGACTTATAGGAATTAACAGCCTTTTGCCTATTTGGTAATTAACTCATTAACTTATGCCTAGCTCTACTTAAAACCCAAGTGCTGCTGTGCAATATGAAGAGATTAGCAGATTTGAAAAATCTCTTGGTGTCAAATGTTGACTCTTCCAAATTAATGTTCGAGAATTTATTTTTCCAACCTCCTTTGTTTTCTAAGGTCATAAAACATTTTTTTAAATACTAAAAACTACTTTGTAGGTTTTTAGAGCAAGCAAGATACTTAAAAGCACTGAGAATGATGAGTTTATATGTTTCTATCTAAAAAACTTTAACAAGGAGTTTCAGAGTAATTCTCTTATCAGTTTACAATAGCTAAAGATAATATTGTACATAAAAATTTCAGTATTGTCTTTGACATCTTGTGCATTTAATTCCTTTTGTATGCTTGGTGTATTTTATAAATCATTTAAAGGTGCTAGTATTTTATTATTGTGTGTTTTGGTTAACAGCATTCATTTCCTTTTATAATATGATTGGGCAATTAGCTATTCAGTACCATTTTCTGCAATTCAAGTTTTGTTAACATTTGAGGTACTAATTACACTAGCATAGAATGTGCATGCTGTGCTGTAGTCTTTTGTCTCAAAAACAATGAACACCCGCAGTTTCATCAAGAGGCTTGCTTTCCAGGCTTGCTGAAAAAGATAGCAAGACAGAAACAAAAGGCCGGTATCACTTTATGAAGAATACTTTTGTTTCTGTGTGATATAAATCCACATAATTTAAAATGAAATATCAAAAGTGTACTGGTAAAAATACATATTTTTATATTGTTTTATCTAAGAGAAAAATTACAAATGGTAAAATGGCAACACAGCAAAGCCTTTACATAATGAGGTCCAGATTATGTAATTATAAGCAGCATATTTAAAAGCCTTATTTCTGAATTGGTTATTGACCATATACTAAATTCTTATTATCTTCAAATATTTTTTTCTTTTTTGAGACAGAGCCTCAAGCTGTCACCCTGGGTAGAGTGCCATGGCGTCACAGCTCACAGCAACCTCCAATTCCTGGGCTCAAGCGAGTCTCCTGCCTCCGCCTCCCAAGTAGCTGGGACTATAGGCGCCTGCCACAATGCCTGGCCATTTTTTGGTTGCAGCCGTCATTGTTGTTTGGCGGGCCCAGGCTGGATTCTAACCTGCCAGCTCAGGTGTACGTGGCTGGCGCCTTAGCCCGTTGAGGCACAGACACCGAGCCTATCTTCAAATATTTAACAGAAATTAGAGTCTGCTACATTTTTCTAGAAATTTTTAAAGTAAAAAAGTAGTATAAGTGTCAGCTAATTTATAATAGCCACAAAAGCAATGTTGTGGTATTAATCAAATCTTTTTTAGTTTGACTACTAAGGAATGAAATTCTTACTTGGATAGTCCAAGTTCTCAAAATTTGAATCCTGAGTAGATACATCTGTATCTCATTTGTAAAGACAACTTAAAAATAATATTTTCCTAATTTTCTATTAGAAGAATTTTCAAACATACAGAAAAGTTGAAGGTATAGTCCAACCAATATCTGTATATCCTCTGTTTAGATTCAATAATTATTAATATTTTCTTATATTTGCTTTATGTTTATGTCTGATTTTTATTTTTTATTTTTATTGAACCATATGAAAATAAGCAGCTGGTATCATGAACAGTTCATCCCTCCATACTAAAGCATACATCTTCTAAGAGTAAAGACATTGCACCTAAGAAAATGAATAATTTTATAATGTCTTCTAAAATCTATTTCATACATAAATTCCTGGGTACCTCAAGAAATGTCCTTTATTTATTAAATTTTTTTTCTACAGTTGAGAAAAGATGAATTTATGTTTAAATATTTACATGTTGTGAGGAGAATCTAGAGTTGGGAATTGGGCTCATCATAATCTTATGTTTTAAAAATTCTCTTCTTTGTATAGGATCATACTCTTAGGTTTTTCAAGTACAGTCTCATTTGCTCCTTACGAGAGCTCTGAGCCAGACAGGGCAGATATCTATTTTGCTATTAAAGAAACAGATTTAGAGAGGTTGTAATTTATTTGCTGAGTTCCAAGGCCAAGACTTGCTTTCCTAACTCTGTTACTCTTTTCCGTATACCTACAGCTTTGTAATAGTGTTAGTCAGTGACTCTTGGGTCGGGATCATACTTTTAGATCTGGTAGGGCTTGTGGACATCATTTTGTGTGTGTCAAAAGGAGGTGCCATTGGCATTTTAGGAGGGACAGTTCTTTGTTGTTGACTTTACCTAGTATTGAGGTTTAGCACAGCCCCCCTCCAAGTATCTAAACAGCTATTGTGACGACAAAACTGTCCCCACATATTTTGAGTGGTTCTCAACTCAGGGTATCCTGCTTCCCTCCCCTCTCCTGAGCAACATAAATTGATAAGTCAAAAATTAAGTAGGATTAGAAACTGTCCTGGGAGGGGAGCAGGTTACCCTGAGTTGAGAACCACTCATTGGTATAACCACCTTGTTTTAAAGAAAAGGAAAGGAGATTTATTTAGCTGCTCTATGACACATACCATCCTAGGTGACTCATTTAACTTAGTCCTTGTATCAGCTCTTTGCTCTCAGTAGTGTTTTCATTTACAGTAAAGAAAGTGAGAGTCATTGCTTATGTAACATGCTCAAGTCAGATAGCAGATAAATACTAAAGCCAGGATTCAAGTGTGGGTCTGTATGATACCAACAGTCATGAGTCTCCCCTCCTACCCTGCACACTATATCATATTACCTCATATGGACCTGATCTAGTATAACTACTTTTATATTCCTGGAATATCTATTTTTTGGCTTTTAGTACCTTTTTTAAGATTAACCAGTCAGAAAAATTTTGGAAAAATCTTTTGAACATTATTTGTCAACCATAGTTTTTAAATATATAATGACTTTTTTAAGTTGAATGCTCTATATTAAATTTAACTAGAATAATTTTCAAAAATATTGCCATGATTGTTGCATAGCACTGTGAATGTGCCTCTTGCCATAGGTAGAATGGTTAAAATGATAAATTTAGTATTGTGTTTATTATATCACAATAATTTTTTTTGAATGTCATTAACACACTTAGAAACTTTGAAAATATTTAAAATTAAAATTCAACATTTCAGTGAAACCATTCTACTCATTTGTGGCGTTTCATAGTAGTACTTTTAGTGATTTCTAGTGGTATTAAAAATACCATCTTTATCTACTTTCTTATTTACAGCTTTTATTCCAATACTACAGGAGAGCTTGGATTTCTGAGGCAATAAGAATTAAAGAAAGGGGCTCGGTGCCTGTGGCTCAACAGGCTAAGGCACCAGCCACGTACACCTGAGCTGGCGGGTTCGAATCCAGCCTGGGCCCGCCAATCAACAATGACGGCTGCAGCCAAAAAAATGGCCGGGCGTTGTGGCGGGCGCCTGTAGTCCCAGCTACTTGGGAGGCGGAGGCAGGAGACTCGCTTGAGCCCAGGAATTGGAGGTTGCTGTGAGCTGGTGATGCCATGGCACTCTACCAAGGGTGACAGCTTGAGGCTCTGCCTAAAAAAAAAAAAAAAAAAAAAAAAAGAATTAAAGAAAGGGTATTCTAACATGAAATTAATTACATGAATAAAACAATGAACACATTTGAGAGTTTTTCTATGAAAGATGCTGTTTTCTTTCTCTTTAAAGTGGCCATGAACCAGACTGAACATAATCTGACAGTGTCCCAGATTCCTTCTCCACAAATGTGGCATGTGTTTTATGCAGACAAGTATACATGTGAAGATGACAAGGAAAAATCTCAAGTGGAAGATATCCCATTTGAAATGGTATTACTAAACCCAGATGCTGAAGGGAATCCATGTGATCATTTTAGTGCTGGAGAATCTGGTAAGAATGTGTATTTAAATATATACTAAATGGCTTGGCACCTGTGGCTCAACGGGCTAAGGTGCCAGCCACATACACCTGAGCTGGTGGGTTCGAATCCAGCCTGGGCCCGCCAAACAACAATGACGGCTGCAACCAAAAAATGGCCGGGCATTGTGGCGGGCACCTGTAGTCCCAGCTACTTGGGAGGCGGAGGCAGGAGACTCGCTTGAGCCCAGGAATTGGAGGTT
>CAUYRH010044269.1:0-12520 GCA_963574655.1 Perodicticus potto
CAGAAGACCAAATATCACATTGTAACAAAGATATCTGTACCAGAATGTTTATTGCAGCCCAATTCATAATTGCTAAGTCATGGAAGAAGCCCAAGTGCCCATCAACCCACGAATGGATTAATAAATTGTGGTATATGTACACCATGATATATTATGCAGCCTTAAAGAAAGATGGAGACTTTACCTCTTTCATGTTTACATGGATGGAGCTGGAGCATATTCTTCTTAGTAAAGTAGCTCAAGAATGGAAGAAAAAGTATCCAATGTACTCAGCCCTACTATGAAGCTAATTTATAGCTTTCATATGAAGGCTAAAACCCAATTATAGCACAAGAATATGGGAATGAATTCAATACTCTCCAATAATTCCACCAGGCTTTTGGTCTGACATTTATAGATCTCTTAATTTATGGGGTATCAGCTTCCAATAAAACTATCAAAATCCCTTTATTTTGGTATAGTTAATGTGAGTTGGTCAGTTAAGAGTGTTTATTAAATACTACCTTCTGCTAATGCATAAAAGAAAATATTTTTTTGAAAAAGGAAAGAAAGAAAATCTGTTCTCTGACCATATCCCCAAAGTGCATTGAAATTTATCTGTTATGAAGGTTTACTCACATGCTCCAGTGCCACTGGCGTTTCTCAATTGCTAAAACAAGCTGAGCAGCCCCCTTCTACAGGCCTTGAAATATCCTTCACTACCTATTGTGATGTTCCCACTCCCATCTTCCTCTGAACTTGGCATAAGCATCATTTCCTCAAAGAAGCCTCCCAATGTCTCCAGTCTGGGTGAGGCTCCTCATCACAGTACCACTCTTTTCCTTTAGAGAACTTAATGTATCGTTATATATATTCCTTAGAGAAGCAGTGCTCAACCTGTGGGTCATGACCCACAGGAACTGTATTAAAGGGCTGCAGCATTAGGAAGGTTGAGAACCACTGCCTTAGAGTGACTATCTGATTAACAACCTTCTTCCCAACCAAACTTAATTCCAAAAGATCAGGGACTGGGTCTGTGTCTGTTGTTATTACTATTTTACTCATAGCAACTAACTAGGTGATTGGCTTAGAGCTGAAATTCACGTCACACTGAGAGAGAATGAGAAGGAATAGATATGAATATATCACTTTCAAAAGACTGACGTAAACATAAATATATCTTCTTACTATAGATAAACAGTAGGGCGTTTAAGTATTCAGTTTTCATGAAAAATGTAATAATACTGTTAAAAGAAATTCTGAAAGTGAAAAATGCATCCTTGTATCTTTTACCCTAAGAAGAAGCTATTTTTTCCCCTAATCTTTGTCAAAATGCATATTTGTATAAAATATAACTATTCATAAGATTAAGAGTTCAGAATTAGAAACAAAGTTTGATGTGACAATTTTTATCCTATAGAAGGAATTACTATTTATATAAAACAAATGTATAAACTTTCAAAGCTATTCAGCAGGAAATTAAACTGCACTGCATGGTTGGAACACACTGGGTACTCGCAGTCTGCCATTTGGATACAGTTATTACACACCTGTTTTTATAAGTCAGACGAACAGTTCTTGTACCTTCACATTTACCAGGCTGCTGTTCTTTGGAAGCCTGTTCCCATTTAGAAATAATGTCACAAATCTAGAAGGAAAGTGGAAACTGAGATTTATAGGGCTTTCCAATAAACATTTTTTTTTTGATACAGAATCTCACTCTGTTGCCTAGGCTAGAGTGCCATAGCATCAGCCTAGCTCACAGCAATCTCAGACTCCTGGGTTTGGGTGAATCTCCTGTCTCAGCCTCCCAAGGAGCTAGGACCAAAGGCGCTCAGCACAAGACCCAGCTAATATTTTCTGTTTTTAGTAGAGACGAGGTCTCACTCTTGCTTAGCCTGGTCTTAAACGCCTAAGCTCAAGCAATCCTCCTGCCTCAGCCTCCCAGAGTGCTAGGATTACAGGCAGGAGCCACTGCACCCAGCCCAATAAACATTTTTTTAAAGCCAAATATCTCCGTAGACTGAAACATTTCATTAACATGATCAAACCAAATGTATTCAAACTTTTTATTTTTTCCAGCTTCTGTGCAGCTCTCAGTTTAGGATTTAATTACAAATTGCTCTTTGTTCTACTTATCCTTTTGGACACACATTAACTTTGGACTGTGGCCATGCATTTTTTACTCAAAAGGAATCTTCATGCAGAACTGCATGAGACTGGAAACAAGCAGATTCCAGGGATTTTTTCATGATTTTGTCATAGAAGAAGCAACTTTTTACCTTATGAGTTTATAAAGACTGTAATAACTGAAGTGATAACAAAGAAAACTAAAATGTAAGAAAAGGGTCTAGACCCAATCCTAGCTTTTGATTGCAGGTAAATGATTTTCCCTTCTAGGCCTCAAGTTTCCTCATTTGAAAAATAAGTATATTATTTATATTTGTAGGCTCTCTTGTCATTCTTATACTCTAGGGTCCCTTGTCATTCTATAATTCTGTATTTCTAATTGTTCCCATCACTAAATGGAAACTTTATTAAAAGTGATCTTATCATGATCTGGAAAAGATTTTAAGTCCCTCCTGTGTTTCCACAGGTCTATTTCTACCCACCCTTTCAAGTCCAGTCAGGCCTTCCCTAATTCCCAGTGCTGAATTTAATTTCTCCCTCTGTGCAAAGTTCACAGCACTCCTAAAGCACTTATCACTTTCAACATGAGCTTTAGGTTATCAGTGTATAAGGCTGCTCTTCCCTAAGAAAATGTTAAGTTCACCCACTATGGGCAGGGATTACTTCTGGTTCTTTTGTATTCCCCACAGAGGCCAGCCAGCCAAAGGACACAATAAATTGTTTAATAAATATTGCTGAATAAAATAAAAAGTGGAAAGCCATTTTATTAGAGCTTTCACAACTCCAACGCTAATATTTAGAGTATTATTACCATTATTAATCCATTTCCTCTCTTTAACATGGAGTGTGTGTGTAGAGATTGTGTATTAAGAATTCTAAGACTTCAATAAATCCTAACAATTTTTTTATTGTAAAGATCAGATTGCTTAAATTTTTAGAAAAGCTCCTAAACTAAACTTCTTGTAAAATAAAGAAGTTTATTTTCTTGGCTGTTTGCTGGGTTTGGCTCCTGAAAAGGACTTGGTTTCACCTTGATGTTTCCTTGAAGACAATGCTCTAAATCTCTGCCAGAAGGATCATCAGTGAACAATGCAAATCCAGACTGGGCTGGCTTCCTCATTCCTGTATCCTGGTTCAATGTATTCAAAAATTCTTCCACTGTGGTGGATGCATCAAACCCTACTACCTAGACAGAAATAACAACGTAGTTCTCTTTTAATAAAAAATATATATGATTTTTTCAACTGAGATTTCGGCTAAAGCAGGGCATATTTAATGCATGATTAATGACAACATCTATTTCTGCAAGTGCTTTAACTTTTTTTTCTAAGCTCCATTGGAGAAAATTAACAAGTCTACCTCAGTAGTCAGCTTGCTGTAAGAATTCAGAAATCAGCTTCAGCCAACAGACGTGAATTCAAAATAGAAAGACCGTTTGACAATTTGTAGAGATATTATGTTTACCCTTTAGAAGCAAGCCAAAAACTATAATATAATATGCAGTCTTTAAGTAAATGGAAGAAAATCAACAAAAAATGCATTTAAATTAATGAATGCTTTTATGTTTTTAATGTTTGTCTCTATAGTAGGCAGTCAAGTATCTGAACTCTGTGGTAAAAGGCTTATGGCTACACAGACTAATTACTAGCTTTGGAATATGTTTGCTTAAGTTAATAAGCGGCCATCTAGATATGAAAATTGGAAGGCCCCAGGAAGTTTTCTCAGATAATTAATGAGATTTAGAGATTTAAAAAGGGACTAAAATTGTACACACCCAACGTTAGTAATTATTTCCATACCGAGCAGGTGCACTGGTTGGGAAAACCTCAAGTGCAGCGCTTCTTGTTTTCTCTGAGAGAATTATACTGGCAGGAAAACCCACACTTTATTTGGTTCAATATGGATTTGTTTTTTACTGCTAATCCTTTTTAGCAAAACTGTTTCAAAACTCAGCTGTTCTGATAGAAAACTGAATATATTTTCATGTTTATCTCTGCTGATAGAGGTAGGCAGACAGTCTCACCCCTATATTCCACACAAGTTGCACCTAGGATTCTTAAGTAAGTAAGCATGTTTTCGTTAAGGTACAAACACTAACCTACCTGATATATCCCATTCATGAAGTGCACCGGTATACTGAAGGGCAATGAATGATGATAAGGATTCCGAAGAAGTGTTGAAAGAATTTCCATTCTTGAGGGCCTTGCTTCTCTGTCTCCATTCTGTTGTGTTCTTTCTACACATCGCTGGCAGTAAATGGCATATTTTCCAAATTCTGTCCTATAATACAAAACTTAAGATAAAATCTAAAAATAAATTTAATTGACAACCTAATATATCCAACCATTAAGAATGCTTCCTTTGTACATTATTCCAATGTATTATGCTACTTTTAATCATAAATTTTCTTTTAGAATGATAATATTAAACTGCTGTAACTTTTCTCAAATTCCAATTTCTTTACTTTTGCAACTGACTGACTCAAACATATCCACAAAGAATTCTTCATTTATTTTACATTATTTTAATCACAAACTGCACTGGAAATTACCAGTCGTATACAGTCAACATGTAGTGATTTTATATTAACAAATATAAAGAAAATAATTGAATGAAGAATAATATAGAGCAACTTAAAAAATATGATCAACAGAGTTTTATTTTGAAGAACATGGAAGATAATACTTGACTGCTAAATAAGGTAAGAAAATGTCTTCAAATAAAAATGAAAAAATATTTTCCAGCTCGGCACCTGTGGCTCAAGCAGCTAAGGCGCCAGCTACATACACCTGACCTGGCGGGTTCGAATCCAGCCCAGGCCCGCCAAACAATGGTGGTTGCAACCAAAAAATAGCCGGGCGTTGTGGTAAGTGCCTGTAATCCCAGCTACTTGGGAGGCAGAGGCAGGAGAATCACTTGAGCCCAGGAGTTGGAGGTTGCTGTGAGCTGTGATGTCACAGCACTCTACCCAGGGTGACAGCTTGAGGCTCTGTCTCAAACAAACAATATATATATATATTTTTTCCTTCTTTACCAGATAAAACACTGTGCTTGTTAAAAAATGCGAAGCATTTTTATAGTGTGAGTGTGGTGGTTCACATCTGCAATCCCAGCACTCTGGCAGACTGAGCTCAGGAGTTTGAGACCAGCCTGAGCAAGAATGAGACCCTGTCTCTACTAAAAATAGAAAAATTAGACTAGGTGTCATGGCAGGCACCTGTAACCCCCACTACTCAGGAGGCTAAGGCAAGAGGATCCCTTAAGCCCAGGAGTTTGACACCGTGCAGTCTAGCCCAGGCAACAGAGTGAGCTGGGCGTGGTGGCTCATGCCTGTAATCTAGCACTTTGGGAGGCTGAAGTGGATGGACTACTTGAGCTCAGGAGTTTGAGACTAGCCTGAGCAAGAGTGAAACCTTGTCTCTTAAAAAACAGCTGGGCGTTGTAGTGGGAGCCTGTAGTCCCAGCTACTTGGGAGGCTGAGGCAAGAGGATCTCTTTAGCCCAGAGTTGGAGGTTGCTGTGAGTTATGATGCCACAGCACTCTCCCCAGGGTGACAGAATGAAAAAACAAAAACAAAAACGAGACAAAACAAAACAAAAAGTTAAGAATTAAACAAAACTGAGTAAATAAATGTAAAAGCTGGATAGAAATCTTTCCTTGTCCTCTTTTGTTATAATCTTTATTCTGTTTATAAAAGCAAACTGATATATCTGTACTCAAGTACCTTGCAGGCAGACTCTAAAATGTTAACCTTTATCTGGGGCTCCTCAGTGACTGCAGCTGAAATCACATGACCTTGATACCAAGGCCCCAAAATGTAGATGCATTTTGTATAATGGCAGGACATTTTCCAATTGCTTCCAAGATTTTTTTCTGCTTGTTTATTTCTTTCACCATATTTTTTTGTTTTAGTTCCAGAGTCTAATTAACCAACCTAACACACTGCTCTTGGGTGGATAAAATGACCCTGAGTAAGTCTTGGCTGAGAGCCCTTGGTCCCACTGAAAGAAAGCCATTTTGAAAGTTGGATTTTAAATGTCTTTTTCAAGGGAGTAAGAATTCTGAAGTAATTCACATACCTACAATTATAAAAAGAGGGAAGACCACAGGGGAAGTTTGCCACATAAAAAGAATTCAATGTGGAGAAAAACAGTAAAAGGGAAAACTTAGGAAATAAAGTAGTTGCTTTTATTGAATCAACATTCACCAGTGCTGAGTCACTCATACTTGAAATGCACATAAGACTTTTCACTTGAAACTATTCTTTGTCAGTTTCTCAAGCTTTTACTGCAATCTCCCTTAAAAGATTCATCACCACAAAGAAAATATTTTTCAAGCTCCACATAAATAATAACCAAAGGCTTCCTGTACCAACATTTCTTTCACACATTCTCTGAAAAGTAGCAGTTTACTAAATACTTATGATTTATTGTAGACTTTCAGGGACCACATAAGCGGTTCAGCTGGTGAGTTTTCTGCACACCTGGAATCTGCGTTCATCTTTAGGTGCAGCCTGAGAAGCCACAGGAAAGGATGATGGGGAAGGAAGAGCCCGACGCAGAGAGCCAAGAGCTGCCAGCCCTGGGCAGAGAGAAACACCACAGGTGAGAGGCTGCACGCCAGTCCGACATCCAGGACGAGTATGATGGACCGAGGCTGGCAGAACAAGGGGCTGAGACAGCCTCTCTCGACCCAAAAAATGTTTCGCTTCTTCCATACATACATTATCTGCTTAGACCATTAATAATACATTAAACCCATAAAAACGTGACCTTGGGTCAGATCCATGATCCATCTAGTTGTGTATATGACTGTCTAGGACTGAAGCAGGAAACACAAGTAGATATGGTGGCCCCTTTTGATACCACACTTAGAGATTAGAGACGTGTTTCCTTTTTGTTCTCTCATGCGTCTACTCATTCATTAAAATATAAGTAACGCTTTTGAGAAAGGCAGATTTCAAAATAGTAAAATACCATATGTCCCAAACCAAAACCTACTTACCCACACACACATGCACACACATATGTAGTATGTACATATATACACACACATAAATAAGGGACAAGTATGAAAATATTAACAGAAGTTACACAGGACTATGTATGATTTTTGTTTTTCCTTTCTCTGTTGTATATTCTTCTTTTTACATTATTATTGTCATTAAGCAAGTAGAACTTCATTTTAAAGGGCTGTCTTAAAAAGCATGTAGGGAGCAGGCACTGAACCTGCCCTTGAAGAGCCTACAGTCTAGGAGAGACAGTTACATATTGAAACATTAAATTATAATACAACATAGTTATACCATGTATCAAAAGTTTTAAAAGTATAACCGAATACTTGGAATGTGTTGCTTGGGCTGGAATGTAAAGTTTACATGTAGGAAGGTGAAAGGGACACCCAGGGAAGAGGAATCCTACAAGGTGCAAGAGTACTGTAAAGGCAGCGTATGCTTAAAGAATGGGAGGGTTTATTCATTCATTGCATGCTAGAGGCAGGTAGTAGAAAAGGAGGCCAGTATAGCCAGATGATGACGTGATCTTGATGCATATGATGCCTAAACTTCAGAATCCTCTGGGGAACAGGCCCCTGGGAAGGGCCCTATCAACTGTGTTTACATGGTCATATGTTTATTAAAATGTGCAAAAGTAATACAGGTTATACTCCTTTTGTTAAAGAACATTTCTCAAATTATATAAGCTTCCAGTCCTACAAAATCTGGATCCAAGAGAGTTCTGTATGCTAGGTTAAGAAATTCCTGACTTACCCTGTGGTTTACAAGGAAGTCAAGTAAGCAAAGATAAAATAGGTATTAATTAAAAAGTAAGCACACATGACCATAAAACACCTGAAAAATATATTCAACTGCACCAAAAATTAAACACATGCATCCTAAATCAAAAGTGAAAAGTTTTACCTTGGAAAGAATTTAGAATTACACTGAATATTGTTGAAGATACAGAAAAATTCTAGCAATGGATTCAAAAGAAGTCTCTAGACCTCTACACAAGATTTAGGTTCAAAGATGTTTACTATATAGGTTTTTATTATAGAAAGACTGAGAGGCTCTGTGCCTGTAGCTCAAGCAGCTAGGACGCCAGCCACATACACCAGAGCTGGTGGGTTCAAATCCAGTCCAGACCCGCCAAACAACAATGACAACTACAACCAAAAAATAGCCAGGTGTTGTGGTGGGCGCCTGTAGTCCCAGCTACTTGGGAGGCTGAGGCAAGAGAACTGTTTAAGCCCAAGGGTTTGAGGTTGCTGTGAGCTGTGATGACACAGCACTCTACCCAGGGCAACACACTAAGACTTTGTCTCAAAAAAAAATAAATTGAGAAATCTCAAATACATATTAATGTAACCATTAACGTTTTGAAGAAGATACAGGGGAAATGATTATGTTCTATAGTTTTAAACAGAAGTATCCACACTGTAACTCCAGTACTATGAAAAACTGAGTGTGAACATACCTACACCCATTTACATTTATATATGAACACATAAATAAACCAAAATAATACACATTAAAATATTAATAGCTATTTTTTTCCTCTTTTACTTTTTGTATTTTTCCAAGTGTCTATACTAAATGTGTATCATTCTTACAATTAGAAAAAGACATCACTTTACATTGCATGTATATGTATCAATATGTACCTGCAATGGTCCTGGTTGATTTTGTGGCTGTCTTCGCCTTGTCTGTTTAATCAGCTGACAGCAAATTTCATTCTGTAGCTCAGGATGTGTCAGACAGATTTGCAAAGCACTCTGGGCTAGAGATATGTGGTAATCAATCGCAGGTGAGTCAACTGCAGCATTTATAAAAAGTTGGCAGGTCTAAATTAAACAAACAAAAAAATGATATACTCAAAGTAAGGGATGATTAGATTTGTTCTGCATGAATTAGATTTTCTTTTCTGCAAGGGTTTTTGTTTAAAATGATGGGGAAAGACTCAGCGCCTATGGCTCAATGGGCTAAGGTGCCAGCCATGCACACCTGAGCTGGCAGGTTCGAATCCAGCCCAGGCCCGCCAAACAATAATGACGGCTGCAACCAAAAAATGGCCGGATGTTGTGACGGGCGCCTATAGTCCCAGCTACTTGGGAGGCGGAGGCAGGAGACTTGCTTGAGCCCAGAAATTGGAGGTTGCTGCGAGCTGTGATGCCACAGCACTCTATCCAGGGTGACAGCTTGAGGCTCTGTCTCCAAAAAAAAAAAAAAAAAACAAAAAAAACTCCCCAAAAAAATGATGGGGAAAGATATATTATGATAACACTAATGAAAAGAAATCTGGAGTAGCAGACAAGGTAGATTTCAGGGCAAAGAATTCTGCCAGAGATAAAGAGGGTCATTTTACAATGATAAAGGGTCAGTTCATCTAGAGGATATAACAATTCTAAACGTTCTTGGACTTAATAACAGAACTTCAAAAAACATGTTAGTCTTATCCAGTATACTTTTTATTTTAGCCATTGCATTTTTCATCTCTAACGGTTCAATTTGGATCTTTAAATATCTTCTATTACTCTCCTCGAAATGTTCATGTTTTCTTCTACTTTCCTGAACATATGAACCATGGCAGCCAATCTCCAAAATTGCTCCCAGTTTTTTCCACCTCCTGATACTCAGACACTTAGGTAATTCCCTTCCATATTATACCAGGCGTGGTCTGTGTAACCAGTAGAATCTGACATGTATTCTGAAATTCATTTACAAAAACAATGTGGCTTCCACCTTGGTGCTCTCTCTTTCTGACTTACAGCATTTGCTCTGGACTAAGGCTGCCACCATGTTTTGAGTTGGTCATATGGAGAGGCCCGTGTAGTGAGGAACTGAGGCTTCTTGACAATGGCCGCATGAGAGACCCTGAAGGACGTCAGACCATCAAATCTTCAGACAACTGTCCCACTGACAGCGTGACAGTAACTACATGACACTCTGAGCCAGAGCCACCCAAATAAAGTGCTTCCACATTCCTGACCATCTGAAACAAAATGTTTGTTGATATAACCCACTAAAACTGTTTGTTGATGTAACCTACTAAGTGTGTTGGAAAAAATTTTAATGTAATAATAATAATGATACATAGAAATGTCCTTGTTTACCATCATTTGTATTATTTCTCTCTATATATATTTTGTGTGTGTGTGTGTGTGTGACAGATTCTTATTATGTCACCCTCAGTAGAGTACTGTGGCATCACAGCTCACAGCAACCTCCAACTCTTGGGCTTAAGTGATTCTCTTGCCTCAGCCTCCCAAGTAGCTGGGACTACAGGCGCCTGCCACAATGCCCAGCTATTTTTTATTGCAGGTGTCACTGTTGTTTAGCAGGCCTGGGCCGGGTTTGAACCCGCCAGCCTCGGTGTATGTAGCTGGCACTGTAACCACTGTGCTATAGGTGCCGAACCTAGATAAATTTTTATGATGACTTTTTTTCATCATTACATACATATTAACCCAATTCTCTGTATGCCTGGTGATGTTTGACTGAATGCAGACACTGTGGGGTTTTTTGTTTTTTTTTTTTTTTGAGACAGAGTCTCACTCTGTCACCCTGGGTAGACTGCCATGGCATCAGAGCTCACAGCAACCTCAAATTCTTGGGCTTGAGTAATCCTCTTGCCTCAGTCTCCTGAGTAGCTGGGACTACAAGTATGTGCCACTACACCTGGCTAGTTTTTCTATTTTCACTAGAGATTGGGGGTCTCTCTCTTGCTTAGGCTGGTCTCAAACTCCTGGCCTCAAGCAATCCACCCAGCTTGGCTTTCCAGAGTGCTAAGATTACAGGTGTGAGCCACTGCGTCCAGTGACATTATAGAGTTTATATTGTTGGACACTGGATTTTGTTTGTGATCTTTAAATAATAATCATGCTAAAATTCATATAATTTATAGTTTCATTAAAAGATTAAAACATAATAATGGAGAATATCCTTGTTTTGTTCTTCACTTTAGTGGAAATATTTATAACATTTCTCCAAAAAGCATGATACTTGCTTTTAGCTAAGACAGGAATGTGTTATCATGTTAAGGAAGTATCTATCTATTGCTATCTTATGCTTTAAGATCTTACGATCTTATGTATTTGTCAAATGTCTTTTCAGCATCTATAGCAATGATTACTAAATAATTAGTATTAATAGATATCCTAATATTTAGCCATATCCCTGATTTCCTGGAATAAGTCTTAGTCATGATTTAATATTCTTTTTTCTCATATTTAAAATTTTCTTAATACATAATAATTAAATATATTTATGGGGTACATAAGTGCATAAAATATATATGATCAAATCAAATAAACTGTGATATCCATAACCTCAAACATTTATTATTTCTTGCTGGTGCTGGGAATATTATTTTTGTGAGACGTTTTCATCCATTGATAAATGGAAATAAGTTGAATCTGTGTCTTGACTATTGTGAAAAGTGCAATGATTATCTCTTCAATATATGGCTTTTCTTTCTTTTTTGATAAATACCCAGCAGGGGGACTGCTGGATCACATGGCAGTTCTATTTTTAATTTTTCAGGAACCTCCATGCTGTTTTCCAGCGTTGTACTAATGTACATTCCCAGCAACAGTGTATGAGTGTTCCCCTTTTTCTACATCCTCACCAGCATCTATTATTTTCTGTCTTTTTGATACTAGCCATTTTAACTGGGGTGAGATGATATCTCACTGTGGTTTTGATTTCCATTCCCTGATGATTAGTAATACTCAGCATTTTTTTTATGTACCTGTTGGCCATTTGTATATATATTTTTTGAGAAATGACTATTCAGATTCTTTTGCCCATTTTTAAATTGGATTCTTTGTTTAAGGAGTTGTTGGAGTGATTTAATATTCTGTTACTATGATGCTGGATTCTGACTGCTAATATTTAATTATTTAATTATAATATTTAAATATTTTAATTATTATGAAATGCTCTCTTTTCCTACAATATATCTGGGGTTTAGTATCTAATAATCACTTTACAAAGAAAATATGTGAGATGGAGATTGAGGATTGCTTCAAAATCATCCACAGTCAGGGAGTAGTGGAGACGGGAGATTAAAACAAGACAGGACGGGTGGCCTGTCCCCAGGGGCGAAGGCCTCCTGGAACAGGGACCCCATCGGAGCCCAAACTGGACTGAGAGTGCCCAGGGCAAATTCTCATGGCTCCAGCTTGTGTCATCACCCCTCAAGAGCCCCAGGTTTGCCTTCTAGTGGACTGCCAGGAGAGAAAATGTCTTTTGGACACTGGAGCAACTTGTTCTGTACTTCTCTCCAATCCTGGTCTTTTATCTCCCAAATCCATAACTATACAGGGGGTGTCTGGACAGCCGGTTACCAAATTTTTCTCCCAGCCCCTGCAATTGGGATGACTTGCTGTTCTCTCATGCCTCCCTAATCATCCC